>JASANG010000427.1:0-81250 GCA_030248215.1 Enoplolaimus lenunculus
TTTGCTGTCCGCAAGATGTTTCAGAAAAATTAATAATTAACATGATTTTGGCAGCTATTGTTTCTTAATACTTTTCCAGGTTACATCAAGCGAATGTGCTGATCTAGTTTACCATACTTTTAATAGGAATATGAAACATATCCCTTTTTGCTCAAGTGCTGAGCATTTTTTCTAGTTAAATTTACCCTTTCGAATATCTTACTTTCACAGATACCAAAGCACTTGGGTTTACTTTAGCAAACGTTTCTGCCACAGACTCTCTGTAAATTAAAAATGAAACGCACAATTTCCTCATTGTACAATGTTAAAAACCGCAAAATCTTAATAATGTTCAAGCTTTTAGTAATTATGCGGAGTTCACGTTATAACCGGGGCAGCTTGGGAAACGTTTTTCCCTATTAGACTATTGGATAACATTTTGTCTGCTGTTAGATTCCATATCGTATTCAAAAATTCGTATTTGTCTGCCATTAACATGTGCGGGTCACGTTTTGTTCTTCAATATCATATGATATTCGAGGTATTGTCTGCGAATATCATATGGTATATTTCCAAATGTTTGCATACTTTAGGCAACATTAGAATTTGAAATTTGAATTTAAGAATTCTGAAGCTGTGGTTCTTAGCGATTTTATGTTGGATACGATTTCCGCATCTGCAGTCCAAGTTTTCATTCATTTATTAGCACCCAAAGATTACCCTGTCCCGCTAAATATCATATAATATTCGTTGAAATTTTGGAATATCATATGATATTCGAATAAATGTCCCGCAGTATCACGTGAGATACCGTCCGTTGTACACATTGATCATTTGAGAGCGGTGGTTTATAAGCTAATGTCATATGATATTCGAGTTTTGTCTGTTGACCAGATATAAGAGCCCGAATTTTAACGTTGACGTCGGATCAATATGGGACAAAACGTGTCCCACCTGCTTTGGTTATAACGTAAACCCCGCATTAGTCTTTTACAACATACAATATATGAAAATTATTTTTTCCATAGTGTGGGTACGACAGAAGCTAACCAATTCAAAAATTCTTACTATTTTGCAAATTTTCGCGGATAAAGAACCACTTTAAATTTGAGTTTTAAAATATATATTTGTGTTAGCAATGTGGAATGTTATAACAGAAATAACAAACAACCCCAGAATTGTATCTACGAGATATTAAGAATATGTGAACCCGTTGCTAGAAACTTATTCCGAGTAAAAATATTTGATTTGAAAGCAAATTTTCTAAAATCTCTGCATGTGGTCTCATCGAGTTATTTTCAGATCTGTCAAGCATGTTGGACGGCTACAGGTCTGTAAAGCTCCTTATTCTATCCGAAAGTGCTGCTGGTACTTTATATTCCATACATTAAATGCTCCGAAGATTTACAATCACTGCCTGATCGACATTAAATATTTCGTGCAACGGTGGGTTATACGAATATACTTTGGAGCCATGAGCCATCGTGAAAAATAAATATTCTCCAAGTTTTGGCTTCAACGTCATGACTGATTTACGCATTTGCAACTCTACATCTTTATACCTTCCAATCATCCGCAGGGCATCGGGAAAGTTAGTGTCAAAGAATTCAAACACCGCGCTTCGATTTGTCAGTTCATCAAAAATCTTCCACGGTGCAAATAATGTTACAGTGAATGTTTTGTCCAAATTTGCCAAAGCGATCAAGGTAAAGTTACCTCGAGGCCATAAATGAAACATATTTGGCTTCATTTGGAACTGAAATATTCCATACTGATAGTTGATTGTAAGTGGCGGTTTCAGAATTTTCTGACGGGTTACGCAGTATATATTGTTGAAAGACTTCGCCAGCGAAACGAGCGAGAAGTCAGACGCAATTTAAGCTGAACAATAGTACAAATTTGTAATTTTGTGAGCTTGTAATTTTATCATGTAAAATTTCTAATGGAAGCGACGCCCGCCGCTCGCCTGGCAACCACATCTGCTGATTTATATTCTCTAAAATGGCGTAGTATGGATTTTAAGCGTTTGAATGATGAGGCCGCTATAAAAATTGCTTGCCGAATTTTAAAAGACAGCAGTCCCGCACGAAGGAAATATTAATAGCTTGACAAGAAGAAGTTTTCAAGCAATGGCAAAAAATAATGGCTAATACTGAAATGTTTGCTGTCCAGTCTGACAGTTTGAAAGAATAATGTATTGTTCTCTGTACATATGGCATATGTGGCAAGCTTGATTATCCACCGGTCGTTAATAAACAGAGCTGTCTATAGCTTACTTTATCATCTTTCGTTGGCTGAATGCACAGCTCAATATAGCCATGCTCGATGTAATCCTGTGAATAGTTGAAACCAGGCTGTTTCATTAAACTTTGTCGTACTGCCGAATAAGCACCGTCACAAGCGATAATCAGGTCCGCTTTTACAGTTTCCTCGCGGCGGTTATTTCTACTAAAATCAAAGTTATACAAATCTACATCTGACTGTTTGATTAAGAGAACTCTATGTTAGGTAAACTTTCTTATACTTGTTCCATCTGGAAATTTTCTTGTACCATCTACTAACAATAATTACAACTATAAAAATGTATGAAATATCAAAAATTAAAGCAAAAATAAATATTGGTAGCGACTTACTCTTCAACACAAACCGATCCTTGAGTTGGATCACAGTTTTTGATCTTCGCAGAAAACTTCATTTTCACAGATGAACATTTTTCCGCTTCTGAATAACAAAAATATAGAGTACTTATAAAATATAAGACGTTATTGAATTTTAGTACGTCTTTATTCAAAATGGGCAAGCTAACCTTCGAGGTCGGTAAAACATACTTGACATAATCAACCTTTTGTATAATAGCGCGATAGCAGTCCGATAATGAATTTTATTGAAGTATATATTTGAATTTTTGTAAAATATATGAATTTAAATGAGATATGACCATTATTGAATCTTTGTGGTGTCAGGTAAAAACAAACTGTACGTATACGATTTGAAGACCACTTCACTCATTCGATAGTCCCGCGTCGAATTTGAGCCAGAAATTTGATCTCCGATTAAATAACGATTTTCATGAGATAATAGCTTAAACACAGGAGTAGTGGTGTAATGCTGTGAAGGGAAACTGGTACAGGCCTATTTTGAGCAAATGTGAAAAAGGAACTGCTGCAATTTTTTGCTGGGAAAACGAAAAACGGGACAGCTTTATGTCGGATAAGTAGGAAAACGAGACACCTTAATTTTTACAAAACTGACCTGTAAGCATTATTTCGTTCAAGTGTCTTCTGTTAACTGACAGAATATACTAAAAAGATAAAAATGTACGTTTAAAAGATGTCCACCGTTTCCGTTTATGACGAATGATGTAACGTTGAAGATTTTTGAGACACAAAATGGAGGCCGTCCGGTTTAAAAGCACTTTGTTCTGTGCAGCTATAGTTCGGATTTTTTTGAACTTTCAAATTTGGTCGACTGACATTTGCTTAGATTTTTGAATTCTGAAATAGCTTAGACGCATATAATTTATTGTCAAATTTTATCATGATTAGCTAGATATACGCAGTCGCAACTACGGCGAGTCAACGGTAGGGGCGCATACAGGCGGAAAATTTTTGTCAGCGACCTTCAAAGAAATCTGTATACAAAGAAAGTTTTCTTGCCTCGTCGGTAAATTTACTTGCCATTTCTACCAGGGTTGAGTACCGGAAAAGAACTGGGTTTCCGTTTTTTCCGAGATGAGACAATGGGAAGAACAGAAAATTTTCTGTATAAAATATAGCACATGCGTAATAGCAACTAAACGTCACGAAACACTACGCAAATTAGTTGTTTTACACTTCCGATCCAGAAAGAGCCTGATTTATGGACCATTTGCGTAATACTGCTCGCACTACTTTGAAAAATTGTCCGGCTCTGGGCAAGGACTTATGTCATTTTAAGGCACTCCGTAGGAAGGATGTTTATTCAGAACTAGTCTCACTCCAGTGTCCAAGGACAACGCAGACATTCTGTGTACACAATCTGAAATGTCACTACGGCCACAGTGCAAAATGCATAATGTCCTTACACTATAACGAGACTATTCGAAGGGACCATTGTTGTAATTATAAAAATTGTAAGGTAGGGAGGGACTTTACCACTTTATCACAAAGCATTCTCCGGGAAAAAATTTTTTGCAAAAATTTTCTATGCGGAAAAATTGTAAGGTATCTTAACACTTTAACACAAAAAATTTTTTATGGGGGGCGTACGGCCCCCCGCCCCTCCCCTCTGGATTTCCGAGTGCAAATATTCACCCTGCGTATTAAAATTTCAAATAAATAATAGCGCATGCACCTAAATTCCATAAAAAATATTAACAAATTTTGATGTTTTCAGCTGTATTAAAAATAGTGATTTTATGTTACATAAAGCTAATGCAGTGTTCACGTTATAACTTTGGCAACCTGGAACACGTTTTGTCTCTACAATAACGGGTAACATTTTGTCTGCGCGTCGATGCGCTTTCGTGTCATTCATTATTTGTACTGAAATATCATTGCTATTCAAAATATTGTCCGTCAATACCATGTGAAATGTTGCAAAATGTCTGCAAGGTTGTGGTAAACTAGCCTTAATGTCCTGTAGAATATGATATGATGCTAAAACTTGAAATTTGAATTATTTGTGCTTAATAATATATTTAGGCAAAATTTGTGCCAGAAACAGAAAAAAGCTAGTTCAGTATTCGAAAGCACTCCACGCTACATTATCTGACTTTCCATTGTATTATTAGTGCGCAAAAATTACATTGCCCCACATCATATCATGTGATACTCGGTAGAATTCCAGAATATCAATTGATTTTCGCATAAATAACCCGTGATACCATGTGACATACTGCTGTTTGTATGAGCGTAAACTGAATTTCCAGTATTTTTATTACGGAAGCGGGAAACGCCTTTTACCGGAAATGGAAACAGAGATTCGGTTCCACCCTGATTGATATATAGTTAGTTAAATAGTCATGTTATTCTCTTAGCGTTATTTTTGCATCAAACGTAGCATTCATTAACGTCTTTGCATCTGTTGAAGCACGAGGGCGTAAATTTTTATGTGTTCGTTTGGTTGGTTTTTTCCTTCAATAAACGGAAACCCCGTTTTCTAATCAATTCAAGTTTCCTTAAACAAACCAACCATATCCTCTGCAAACCAATTCCTGGATGTAAGTATTTTGTTAAAGTTTTAACTCAGCTACTGACCTGGTCCTTGCGGCCATACGGAACAAAGAATCCAGTGGCCCCGTCCTGATTATGAACATAACGTCCGTACATAGGAATGCCACCATTGACCAACTCTTCTTCCAGCTGGACAGCAGCTAATGCTGATCGAGCTCGCACAGATGCAGCCAAATTAATACTTCGGCCGTGAACAAATTTTTGTGTCCGAGGATCTAAACGAAACGATTTTCTCTTTCATTTCTTACACCCTTTCTGACAAAACAAAGACGTTTTATTTTAGCAAAATTTGTAAATCAATTTAATTTTACCCAGGTCCTGTGAAGATAAACGAAACACGAAACGTATTTTGTATTTTTGACAAAGTAAGGGTTGCGCTATTATTGACGTCCGGCTGGGTACGATACCGCATGGTGACGGACGGCGCCCAAAGGGTGACGCGCGGTGACGGACGACACCAGACGGGTAACGCACTGTGACGGCGCGCCGACGTCAACAAAAGTATAGCGCAACCCTAACTCGGCAAATTGTCTGTGATTGAAATACAACAAAATTTGTAGTAGGCATTTCGCATAATAATTGACGCGGTTTTGTTGTTCAAACCTCGAACCTACTCAGATAAACAAAATGTTTGTTTGAAATTCTTTAAAACCGCATAGCAGAGAAATCTAACGAATTTGAATTAATCTGATTTAATTTTAAGATGCACGTTGTTTTGATTCTGTAATGTTCGAAACGTTTTTCAAAGCGAGACAATTATATTTTGCTACTTTTAAATTTAAACAAATTTGTATACCAACCAGGTCGATATTCGTATACTTCAACATCCCAGCCTTTTTTCGCAAAAAAGCACGCATTTAAGGCACCAACCTAAAATGCAAACACGATGCGTCCAAAAAATACAATAATTACATCGTACGATCTGAGATTTGCTAATTTGCCAATCTCAAGGCCGTGTTCTTTTGTGGTTAATGGTTTTTGAGCGGCAAGCCTAATCTCGTCGTAGGGATAAACCTAAAACTAAGCCTAAGCCTATAGAACAAATTAGTTTAAAGTTTATGCGTACTCTGTTATAGTGCTACGTAAAATGGTTCGCTACCCAACGTAACATGGGCCCAATGGCGGATCAATGGGGGGCACCCCGGCATGGCCCCCTCCCCCCCCAACAGCATCTCGACAAAAATTATATAGCAATTTTATGGCAATAGTTCGTGGTTTGTGTGTGGGTCAAAAATAACTTTGTTACCTGTGAAATTTTGCCCCCCCCCATTTTGAGATCATGGATCCGCCACTGCATGGGCCTCCATTATTGTGACCAGTTTTCTAGCGGGACGCAATCAATTGCATATTTGAGTTGTTTTTGCATAAAACTTTTTCAGCAATCGTTACTTAAACCCCAGCTTTTTCATGTTTAGGTTGCAAATGCAAAAACAGTAGTTACTGATGTTTTCACAGAAACGTTAATTTTGTCATTAAGCAAGACCGTACTCAAATACCTTAAAATTTGCCTTACTAGCACCAGAATCTTAACGTAGTACTTGCGATACTCAACGCGTACGTTGACTTGTGAAATATCGGTTGTGAAACGCATGACAGATGCTATATTTCTTGGCTGACAAGCGTCAAAGCATAGGTAGCACAGTGAACAAAAATTCGTGAACGAAGTGAGCGAAGTATATACCCAACTTATGCTGTACTTCTGTGATACCACGAGGAGCCGGACGCATAATTTATGAAACAAGAATGACTACCCCGGTTTGAAGTGCAAATAAAACCTTAACAAAGCAACATATGATGAAGTGAGGACGAAACGTTATCCGCAGGTACTTCGAGTCAAGTGCAATAATATCAATGTTAAATTAGCCAAAATGCGCTAGCAAATGTTGTTTAGCTATATATTAGACGTAGCTAAAAGCGAGCCGCAGAAAAGTTTTTGCTCGGGTGTACTTCGCTAAAAATCACCTAATATATTTTCATCTTACCAATCCTCCACCACATATGACTACTTTCTTTTTTCGAGTCGTTGACATTTATTACTGTGCTAACTATTCACTTAGAACTTTATATATTTCTTGTTATGGATACTGTAGTGACCCGAATAAGAAGGGGGTAATAAGAGGGGAGTCCCCATTTTGAGTCCCAATCAACAGCAGACCGTATCCGTATTAAGAGTCCGTAAGCGGACAGAGTCCCTAAACCCTTATTAGAGTCCATAAACGTCAATTATTCCTTAAAGGCGTACTAAAATTATGTATCATAAACAAAAGCGCAATTGAAAAAGTAAATATTTTTTGCTCGATCTCTTGAGTTGGTTGTTACGGGTGTTGCTTATACATCCAACGTTTTTCGGAAACCAATCATTGAAGTAGTAAAATGTCCCAATCGGAAATTTTTTATTTTTTTCTGTTAATTATCTGTAGATAAAACAAGTTTTAGTGCAAGTTTTTAGGAGATTACAAATAATAATTACTAGCCTGCCAACTTTGCGCAATGCGCAAAATTAGCGAAAGCACAAAATTTCCTTGCAAATTTTCTTTTCATAAAACAAAGAACAATCAATCACGTGTATTGCCTACAAAGTTTTGTAAACAAAGTAATGCTAGAAATTTGTCAAAAACACGTATGTGAGGCGTTCCAGTTATTATATATAGATGAGAAAATTATTTACTTAAGTAATCGTACACTTTTGCAAATCTGCTAATCATGCTGTGTAATGCGGGGTTCACGTTATAACCGGGGCAGGTGGGACACGGTTTGTCCCATGTTGATTCGACGTCAACATTAAAATTTGGGCACTTATATCGGGTCAACAGACAAAACTCGAATGTCATATGACATTAGCTTACAAACCAACGGTATTTCACGTGACACTGTCGGACATTTATGCGAATATCATATGATATTCCAAAATTTCAACGAATATCATATAATATTCCGCGGGACAGTGTAACGTTTGGGTACTAATAAATGCTTGAAAAGATGGACGGCAGAGGCACAAACGTGCTTTAAATACCAAATACATGCCTGCAAATCGTTTCCGACTCAAAATCGCTTAAAACCACAGCTTCATAATTCAAAAATTCAAATTTCAAATTCTAGTATCATATGATATTCAACAGGACAATTTGGGTATGTTACTTCAACTACGCAGACATTTGAAAACATATCATATGATATTCGCAGACAATACCTCGAATATCATATGATATTGACGGACAAAAGGTGACCTACACATGATATTAGCAGACAAATACGAATTTTTGAATACGATATGGGGCCTACAAGCGGACAAAATGTGACCCAATAGTCTAATAGGGACAAAACGTGTCCCAAACTGCCCCGGTTATAACGTGAACCCCGCATAAACTGTGTTAAATTATCAGTCTTCGACCCGCGGTTTATAGAAAGTACCAAATTTTTTTATGCAAGGCTCAAATAGAAAATATCATACAAAATACTGTTTGTTATCCCTGAAATTCTAAAATTACTACCACCTGATGTGTAAAACTTTCGACAAAAGAAACAACAAATATTGCCACGAAATGCAACAAACTTTAGTACGCATGTATTAGTTGGGGTAATTAATTTATCTTTTAATTATAGACTTTGTTTACAACACATAAACCAATTCTGAAGACTAAAGACTGCTGATTGCTTGCAGTAGCAGTGGCTATCATTACAATAAAAAGTTATGCCATAATTGGAGGGTTGCACAGACATTGCTTACTTACTTTAGTTTAATTTTTACTTTAATGCGTAATTGTACTTATGCGATGTTTTCAGGCGAATCAAAACGAATGAGTTTTTTGTCGAGCAAAGCTGGACTGAATTGAAAATGTGACTAAATATATCTAAAATTTGGTCTTTACTTTAAGTGCCAAACTACTATATGAAACCCAATTTTTTATCAGTCGATGCAACTGTGAAGATGCTTTTAGCTGATGCTTTCTAATTTAGGGCCCATGTAACAGTAGGTGGCTATGCCACTCCTAAATATATTCCAACCTAAAAACTAAAATAAATCTAAAACCACATCCTAAACAACACCTTAATAGAGTCCCCGGCTCCGCCTAGTCTCTCTTAGAACTTAAGTTAGGCTTAGGCGTTGCTAAACGGCGTGAAATTTGTAAATCTATGCATGGCGGCTGAGTCCGCAAAGTATTAGTACTCAGGGGCCCTGCGTGGCCATTTAATATATTATTGACAGGCTTAATGCTCGAAATCGCATAGCTAGGGGTAGGGAGGGGACACTGTTGTTGTTGTTGTGTTGTATTTATGGTAGTGACGGATTTGAGTGTCTCTAAGGGGCCCGAGACGCCCGGAACACTCAAAATTATGCAAATCAACTAGACATGGGGGCTGACGTAGACAGCCTACATAATCATTATTATAGTTGTCAACCTAGAATATGCGCCGCAAGTTTTCTATAGTTTTTGCTGGGTGCGACTAGAGTTTACGGATTTGAGCTTTTTCGGAGTTGAATTGCGTAGAGTGTACCGGCGACTTAGGCGAATAGGTTCTAATTGGAAAAGTGTCACGGTAGCTTAAATGTGAGAAAACTGTGAAAACCGGCAAACAGGGTTTCAAATGTGTTAAGGGGTTCTCGTGCAAACTGACTTTAATTTTTACAGCATTAATTCAATTCCATAATATACGTAAAATTTTATTATAAAATTTTACAATTTTCTAAAATCGAAAATTGTTAATTGCCATTTCAAAACTACAATAATTAATGGGGAATAAAATAAACAATTTACTGAAGATATATGTGTAACAAAATATTGCCCGTTCCAGACTGCGTTACAACTAAGTAAATTCCATAATTGACTACCCGCGTCTGCGTTAAATCCATTCCAGACTACATTGAAAATACCTAAATTCCGTTCCAGACCACGTAAAAAATAATCACCTTCATTTCTTCACTATGATAGTTATGTTTCACTTTAAGTTGAGAGAGAGTGAAAAACGGCTAATCTTATATTGAAAAACCAGGAATTGAACAGAATTCAAACTTAGTATTTCGTAGAAATTAAGATACGTGTCATAACCCGTATTTTTGCCTGGTCTGTTGGGACAGCTTCGAGCCCGTATTTTGGCTGGATGGATTGGGACAGCCGGAGCAGCTTGGACCGGGCCCTTGTATAGAACTCTGACACAAAAACATTTTCTTTTATTGCGTTTTCTAGGGGCTGTCGAACCCCAAACCCCCACACAAAGCAATTCTTTGTTTGAACAAAATTCTTTTGACTTTGTCTTTGTACCTTTAAAAGTATGAGAACCGCTTAGTGCGGGGGGCTTGGGGGCGGCAGCCCCCCATTCTGCTTAGGGTCTCTTAATGTTACGGGGGTGGGTCAGGGGGGCGGCAGCCCCCTGAGAACCGCTTAGTGCGGGGGGCTTGGGGGCGGCAGCCCCCCATTCTGCTTAGGGTCTCTTAATGTTACGGGGGTGGGTCAGGGGGGCGGCAGCCCCCTGAGAACCTAGTTTAAAAAGTTGTCTATGTAGAGGATGGAAGGTTTTATCTCAGGAAATTGTCTTTTATTGTGTTCTCAAAGGGGTTGTGCCCCTCCAACCCACCACACACTAGGCAACATACGTATACGTCGACTGTTGTGTTTCAAATACATTTTCAAACAGCTAAGCCGTAAATATCGCTATTGCAAACAGGAATGATGGATCACTGTTATTAACCCTTTCTCACATGAATATTTTCTATTTCCCCTGAGACCTACTTTTATGCTAGGATCCCCTGAGATCTACTTTTATGCTAGGATTCGAACTCCGGTGACTGGAGTGGGAGGCGTATACCATCACCACTGAGCTATAGGAGCTTGACGCTCGAGCCCGAGGGGGCTCTCACGTCTTGTGGTGATTTAGTACTATGTATACGTGTTGCTATTGTTAAACACGGTGCGATATATACTATTTAGCGTGTATACACTGCGCTTAGTTGCCTGCAGGCAACTCAATGTGAGAAGGGGTTATAGATAGTAAACTGAAAATTTTTCGCTTAAAGATAGTAAACTGAAAATTTTTCGCTTAAAGATATTAAACTGAAATTTTTCCGCTTAACCCTTTCTCACATGAATATTTTCAATTTCCCTTGAGACCTACTTTTATGCTATGATTCGAATTCCGGTGACTGGAGTGGGAGGCGTATACCATCACCACTGAGCTATAGGAGCTTGACGCTCAAGCCCGAGGGGGCTCTCACGTATTGTGGTGATTTAGTACTATGTATATGTGTTGCTATTGTTAAACACGGTGCGATATATACTATTTAACGTGTATACACTGCGCTTAGTTGCCTACAGGCAACTCAATGTGAGAAGGGGTTATAGATAGTAAACTGAAAATTTTTCGCCTAAAGATAGTAAACTGAAAATTTTTCGCTTAAAGATAGTAAACTGAGAATTTTTCGCTTAAAGATAGTAAACTGAAAATTTTTCGCTTAACCCTTTCTCACATGAAAATTTGCTATTTCCCCTGAGACCTACTTTTATGCTAGGATTCAAACTCCGGTGACTGGAGTGGGAGGCGTATACCATCACCACTGAGCTATAGGAGCTTGACGCTCGAGCCCGAGGGGGCTCTCACGCATTGTGGTGATTTAGTACTATGTATACGTGTTGCTATTGTTAAACACGGTGCGATATATACTATTTAACGTGCATACGCTGCGCTTAGTTGCCTACAGACAACTCAATGTGAGAAGGGGTTAATATTTTGCAACAATATACCTAAAAGAAGCGGACGACTACTGACTGGATCTGAAAAATTTCATTATCTCTACACTACTTACAGGTTGAGGTACACTGCATACGCAAGAGTGAACTGCAAGCTGTCCCGGTTGTTTCGATCGACCCAACAAAAGCATAGGGTCAAAGTTGTCTCAATGAAAACGAACGCTTGAAGCTGTCTCGGCTGTCCCGACCGACCCAGCAAAAACATAGGCTCGAAGCTGTACCGGCTGTCCCGCCCAACCCAGCAAAACATAGGCTCGAAGCTGTCCCGGCTGTCCTGCCCGACCCAACGAAAACACACACTCGAAGCTGTCCCGGCTCTCCCGCCCGACCCAGTAAAACATAGGCTCGAAGCTTTCCAGGCTGTCCCGCTCGACCCACAAAAACATCGGGTCGAAACTGTCCTGGCTGTCCCACCGAACCCAGGAAAAACATAGGCTCGAAGCTGTCCCGGCTGTTCCGACCGACCCAACGAAAACACGCTCGAAGCAGTCCCGGCTGTCCCGACCGACCCAACGAAAACATGCGCTCGAAGCTGTCCCGGATGTCCCGCCCGACCCAGCAAAAACATAGTCCCGAAGCTGTCTAGGCTGTCAAATCCGACCCAGCAAAAAACATAGACTCGGAGCTGTCCCGGCTGTCCCGCCCGACCCAGCAAAGCATAGGCTCGAAGTGTCCCGGCTGTCCCGACCGACCCAACGAAAACACGCGCTCGAAGCTGTCCCGGATGTCCGCCCGACCCAGCAAAAACATAGTCCCGAAGCTGTCTAGGCTGTGAAGTCCGACCCAGCAAAAACATAGACTCGGAGCTGTCCCGGCTGTCCTGCCCGATCCAGCAAAGCATACGCTCGAAGCTATCCCGGATGTCTCGACCGACCCAACGAAAACACACGCTCGAAGCTGTCCCGGATATCCCGCCCGACCCAGCAAAAAACATAGTATCAAAGCTGTCTAGGCTGTCAAATCCGAGCCAGCAAAAACATAGACTCGGAGCTGTGCCGGCTGTCCCACCCAAACAAGCGAAAACATAGGCTCGAAGCTGTCCGGGTTGTCCCGGCCAACCCAACGAGAACAGATGCTCAAAGCTGTCTTGGCGGTCCCGCCCGATTCTGCAAAATCATAGGCTCGAAGCTGTCCCTCCGTCCAAGCACAAATATATGGGCAGGAGTGCTGGCAGATTGCTGTCCCGTGGGAAAAAGGGACGCCCCTCAGAGTAACATTGGCCTTCGCTGTATCATAACTGCATCAAACATCTGTTTTTGTTGTATATAAACCACTGTTCCTGCTATATGGACTTAAAGCGACGAGACGTATATACATTTAATAATTTCATGCACACAGCTGCCTCAAATTTTTGTGTTAAATTTGAGGGGCGCTCCTGATAGCGTCCCCACAAAATCTATTCCTGGTAATTAAATGTTAAAAAATTTTATTAAACAGCTTTTGAGATTGCAAATTCTAAAACGATTCAAAATCCACTTTTTGTGTTTCAAGAGGAAATACAGTTTGCAAACTGAATTCCGTGCGCTGTTGAGGGTTAAAATTTAAAGCATTGGAGGGTTTTTACTGGTATATAAAGTTATGAAAGTTTTTAAGAATTCGGTTATCAAACTGAAATAAATTATTAAATAGATTTGTTAAATTAGTCGGAATAGCTGAAACTTTTCCAACGTCATGTCTCTTCTTACGTAGAACCAGCCTAAGTGGACAAAAGTTGGTCTCAACAGTAATTTTAGTTAATAACCTTGACAAATGAAACGTTGGGTTGAATTTCTGAGCTGAAAAAATCAATCACACGAGATTCCCATTTAAAAAATTCCGAACAAGTATATACGTATCGGTTGACACCACACAACGCAGTATTCTGCCAAACATTTGATGATGTCTCACTTTCTGAGTGAATATATCTTTAGTTTCCTATGACTGTGCGGTTTATTGAGGTACTATTTCACCAAATAGTTGGACCAGGTTCATCGCTATTACATTACGAATCACTAAACTACCCTGCTTAGAGCAAGAATTGCAGACAATTTGTGAATAAAAACAAAATATAAGTGTATTTATCGGTCATACTAAATGTGCACGGCATGCTGAAACAATTCTTTTCCTGTAGAAACATTTGTGTTCCTTTAACAAACATAAATAAATATCAACACCTTATAAACGGGTACCCAGCATTTCGGTCAGCAATTTTGCCTGAAAAGTGAGAAAATGATTAACACAGTCATGTCGAAACGGACTATAACTAAAAGACGGCTCAGATTCAAAATCAACTGGATCAAAAGGCGACCTAGCACGTTTTTGCTGCTAAAACAGATGAGTACCTATCATTTCTGTCCGGACGTATAGCCAGGTAGAAGGAACTACATAAATCAAACTAATCTTCTCCTCTTAACGTATCATCAAAGTTTCAACCATTTTTGGCCTTTCAATCTCGACACGCGTTCGTTTCTTGCAACAACACCGTCACACAAAATTTGCAGGTGCAGATGCAATCTAGGTGAGCGGCATAGAATGATACATAACCGTTAGGGCGACCGTTAGGAACTCATCTTAGTACGCATAATTTAACAGATGCAGTATACAGTATGAAGACGATAAACCACGTGACGATTTTTAGCATATTTTTGGTTGTCGGAACTGTACGGTCGGAACGTCCCTCCCTATTTATTCCGAAGTACAGCGAATAGACATAGTTTTTCCCTTAATTTTTCCAAAACTTAGGGCCAAGCGGGTATCGAACTTCGGACTTTTAGCTCGTCAGTTAAGAGCGCTACCCTTCACCACGCGGCCGACATTATCATTTCCTTTTAAACACTATACGTGTACGTGAAACTATAGCGTATTACACTAAACACACTGTGCACATATAGATGGTACACCACGTATACTAAAACATTAAACAATTATAAAACAAGAACCCCGCACTGTGGAAAGATGTTCCAATGGATAACGTTTTAAAATTTGGTTTTTGATTGTAATGCAGCTTGCAAGTCATGTGTTTGCCAGCCCCTGTTTAAAAATTGCGACTTCGCTGTCTTCGTGTCCGTAGCACGAGACGAGTGGACTATTACTAAATCCGCTGCTCTTATCAGGCCAAGTAAGGTCCGAAAAGCATATGCACTGGTGGAAGTAACAATAAACGCATAGCTAGTGGGCATATTAATGGTTAACATATCGATCTGTGGTGCAACCATGGTTTAGAAGGAAGATGACCATGTAATTTGCTGCACCACAAGAATACGAATGGTCGTACTGGTATTAAATACAAAACAGCCTTTGTTAGAGTATGTATAATAAGCACTTGTTGTAAGTTGAGTAGGTTAGAGTACGACGATTTTTAGTTCTGTGTTCTTGCAGCTGAAAATTAGGTGTGTTGTTACGAGATTGAATCCCATGACCCATTACCAACAGATTCTCAGTCCAGCGCGATACCATTGAGCCATACCGCATCACAATCATCTACTTAGGTTTTCTATTTTTGTTCCTCATAAAAACCTCATTGTTATACACATATATTTTGGTTCTTCCATGTTTTTACTGCTGCTGCATATGAAGGCACTGCGTATGCTTCAGTGTTTTAACCGATTTGCAGCATCAGCATGAGTTTTTTTGCCTCTATACATCCGCATGTCATAGCACTGTAATATGGTAGTACAATTGGCCTTGTGATTTCACGTCCTGTGCTGTAATGGTTAAGCGCACGGATAGGGCAGGGGCTGTGTAACGTGGTGGCACATGATTCCATATCTGTAGCTGCAGCTGGCTTCGCTGACAAAATGGTTACCGTCAGGGCCGGCGTTAAGATAGCCGGGCCCCTCAAACAGGTCCGAGGGCGCGGTCCCCAATGCAATGTTATACAACTCTATATCTTCGTTGTCAACGAAAAAAGTTTTTGGTGTGCCAGAGGAGGGGCCCTCAAGGGTTGGGCACCTTCAATTGGGGGTTTGAAGGGCACTTCCGCGGGCACTGGTTACCCTGGAGGCTGCATGGGTGCATGCCACAGCAAGTTCGGCGTGGGTGGTTATTGGACCCGGCATTTTGGTACAAAAGGCATGTAGTTCATGCGAGATTGCGTCGTCATGTTGGGCAGTGGGGCGTGCATGTTCTATCTGCAGATGCAGATGTTTAGACCTTGCACCTGGTAACATGCATCTTAACATGACCTAACACGTTTACTTCTGCTCTTATTTTACAAGTTTATTTTGAAATTTTCTAGATATATATGTTTCATTATCGATAATTGCTAACGGCTGTCTCCGGCCGAAGTGCCGCTGATAGTCTGTTTTTAGAGCACGGAATAAATATGCTGTCTTGTCATCAACTTGGACTGCTGCTGTGGAAGAATTTAATGCTGAAGAAGCGAATGCCGGTAGACATAATTTCTGTTTCGAAATTTGTGCTTTTTAAATTTAATGCAAACATATATTATTTGATTCACGTCATGTTTTCTATAAATTAAGTTAAGTTTGTCGTCTTAACATGCCTTGTTACCTATATAGGTAAATGTGCCGCAATTTGGCTAACTACAATTTGGTTGACTTAAACGGGGGCATGGGGGAGGGACGGATTCGGCTTGCCCTTCCCTCAGTTAAGTGATCACTGGCGGAGCCCCACGCCTTACAACGTCGAAAAACCATTTTCATGCGAATATAAGATTTTTTCAGGATTAACTTATACGTACATTACATATTACGTAGCATACGTGGCTGAAATCTGCAAATACAAAAGTTTCTCGTTCATACAGTTCGAATGATGCATGTTGATAACTTCTAAGAATTTTTTTCGATTTTTTTTAACCTAACGGCCCCCTTACGAAAATTCGAGAAAACCGAAAAAGTTCTTTTCAGAATTTATATAGTCATTAATCAAGTATATTTTTGAATTATCATTTATGAGCACGAATACGTATATTGAAATTTTTTGCAAATAAGTGTTTTCTGATTTTCTTTAAATCAAACGGGTGCCAAAAGTTCTTGCAATGGTCAATTACTATAAAAACCTTAATATTTTTAAGTTTTATACCAGTAGCAGCTAACTGGATGGATGGTCAGCCGCGTGAAATTAGAATTCTGTTAACATACGAAGCGCTTATTGTTTCAAAAATTATCACCTAAATGCAAAATTGTATTTTTTCAAACTTTAATGTGAAAGAACAATAAAGTAAATTTTAAAAAAATTATGGGAAACTCGAACAGACATATCTAATCTCAGGAAAGTATTTTTATTCTGTCGTTTGTCACAAATCTAAAGCAAAAGTTATTATAAACCACAGTATGTTGGCTCAAATGGGTGGTTCTGGGGATGAAACTAGCTCGTACGTGCAACTTACGAGAAGCCGTGGTAAACATTTCGCGTGCTCACTCGTGAACAGAGGTTTTTTGGAGGTACTCTAGGTTCAACTCGAACGATTTGATGATTGACAAACTTTACGTTTCGTTTAAATTTGCTATTTGGGAGTTTAGACGTGGCGGAAATGCATTTTTGTGTAGTTTATATTCGGTGCAAATTCATTTTTTATCTTTCAGTTTTTATATGTGCAATTTTAAATCAGGGAAAATTTTTGAGCGGGAGGCCGAAGCTGATGGCTTAGCCGAGTGGGAAAGGCCTCCACCCCTTCTTTCCACTAACAATAGGAAGTTTAGATTTGGTCCAAAATCTGTTCCCCATAACTTCACGTAACAACAAAAATGGGCAATACGCAAACGGAACCGTTGGCAGGCAAGAAAAAGTCTTGAAATGTCGAAACACGAATTCATTGAAACATGAATTGAGGTCCAAAACTGCAGGTGCTAGAAGTTTCCGAAATATGATTCATTCTGTTCCAATTCAATTTGAAAAAAACGCAAACTTTTTTGTACGAACTTTGCTATATTGGGCCTTTTCAAAACCGAATTTAAATTTGATTCCATGCAGTAATTATTCAAATATTTAAGCCCATAAGTACGTACGCAATCTGCTACCTTTATGTTGTACATATCTATGAATGTGAACAGATGATCGGTTAAAAAGTGTGTAATTTTTTGTTTTAGCTGGTTATGGTGCTCGAGTTATTGATTCCGCTAGCGTTATTTTTCATTATTTTGGCAATTCGCAGAAAACAACCGGCACTGAAACAGCCTATTTGTAAGTTTGTTTTCCTCTTGTGGTGGTATGTTGTTTTACTTAGTGTTAAGTTTAATTACAGAAAATATGGTGCTTCAGCGACAGCCGACGACTTTTTCTGTTGAATTAGAACTTGAATTCTATGTATAGTTGTGTAATTTTTCTAGTTTAAGCGTAGATAGATTTTGCTCAAGCCGGCTTTGGGTTTTCAAGATTAGCGTTATTTTACCTGCTGAGCTGGAACGCGGTATTACGTATATTTATATACTTATTGCGTAATTACTGTGTGTTGTAGCCCAATATCACGCATATCCACTGCCGTCGGCTGGTTTGATTGCGGTTCTTGAAGCATTTTGCGACCCAAATTTAGCGGTGAAAAATGAACATGGATTTTTAATTTTTCCGAATTCCTCGTAAGTTTACTTACTATTTGTTGTAGCCCAATATCACGCATATACATTGCCGTCGGCGGGTTTGATTGCTGTTTTTGAAGCATTTTGCAACCCAAATTTAGCGGTGAAATATGAACATGGATTTTCAAGTATTTCTAATTTTTCCGAATTCCTCGTAAGTATTTGGGCTAGATTTGTCAAAAGTATTTGGGCTAGATTTGTCAGAGGTATTTGGGCTAGATTTGTCAAACGAGCGGTATTATGTATAATACGTTATACAAACTGGTGACCAGTAAAATTTTCCAAAATTAAAATTTCAGTAAACAATGGCAATGTTGAAAAATTTATGTTCATGCATTTTGTGCTGGCTCAGCGTACTGTCTGCAGTTCAGTTAAGTTGTGTAACAACCGAGGCTTATATATCAGTTCTCAGCTCACATTTCGTATATGTGACATGTAAATTATCATAGGAAGACAAATAACTTGCACTCTGAAGCAGATGTATTGATTTGACGGACAGTAATTACATAATGACTGTATCCGCAAGAATTGAAACAGTTGTTTATCCGCAGGAATTGAAGCAACTGGGTAGCTATATGAATAATCGTGCGCATCCAGGGGATCATAATGTTTCCACACCTGTCTTTTCAGTTGAATTTGGACGTTTTAAGCTAAAATGAATCACGTTAACATGTAAAGATTGTTGCTAGTTAAAATAAAATTCACTCTGTGATAATTTTAAAAGTTTAGATTATGCTTTCCAGGGGGATCAAAATATGTTTCACATTTAGTGTAAGTAATATTTTTAAAGTATATGTGTAAAAACCTAGGAACAGCACAGGTCTCTTCGTGTGCTGTTAGTATTACACATATTCAGAGCTTTGCAGTCGTTCATAGATGCCCGGAAGCTATTTCGAGGTATAGGTATTTGAGGGTCAGTTTATTTTGGGGATACTTTAATTTTACTGCTTGATTCCAACACAATTCCAGTGGCATTTATTTGATCTATCACTGTTGTGTAATTTTTCTGGCTACCGTCTTGCTTTAGCTGCTCCTTGCAATAAGCATTTAAACACTGCATTGGTTGTCATGAAACGGTATAACGTCTTTTGGAGCCATCCAATGATTCGAATCGTCACTAAAATAATATACATAGTTTATGTTTACTAATACAACTTGTTAGGCATAGTGCATCGGGTTGAACTTCAGCAGCACCTGGCGTATGGGCACAACTCTTGTTTTTGATCCAATCAAATTCCCAAAGTTACAGAACTAGTTGACGTAATACTGCACAATTACTTAAGTTTTAAGTTAGCTGTAAAGCATAAAAAGCGTAATTAATTTTTTGTAAACTGATGTAAAAACAATAGATGTACTCAAGTCCCGCCTCTTGTTTAGGAGGGTAGAAAAGCGTACTTTTTTAAATTCAAACAGCAACTGTTGTACTCATGTCCCGCCTCTCATGTTAGGAGGGCAACTCATGTCCCGCCTCTCGAGTTAGGAGGGCAGAAAAGCGTACGTCGGCTATAAAAAACGTAACGCGGTAAGCAAGCACACACCGCATTTAGCCAAGAAATCAGCGCTAAATTTTAAGCAGTGCCTGAGGATATTAAATATACTTTGTGCGTGAGGCGAATCAAGTATTTCACCAAGAATGGTATCATTTGCTGCTGAAACGTGTACGTAATACTCAAAATCATATATTAATGCTAAATTTAGCTAACTGATAATAAATGTGAACATTGGCCGAAAAGTAGCCAAACAGCAATTTGTCACTTAGCTATTTTTTACATTTTATATACGTTGTAGCACCTAGGTTATATTTTATTTCAATATGTTGTTAATTTGTTGCTTTTTTAAGTTAAAAACCAGCCTATCTGAAAGAGCGTGAAAAATAACCTGTACTGCTTGTCTGCGCTTGTATATGGCAGAAATGTCAATTAGCTATTTTTTCACGGATCCCTTCAATTGACATTAAAGTTCATTAACTAATGACCTTATTATTATTATTATTATTATTATTATTATTATTATTATTATTATTATTATTATTGAAATTTAGTTTTTCGTATTTTAAGGTACCGTGCTTATGATGCGTCGCTATCTATTATTTGAAAAGGAAGTTATGCTTAAAATATTAAAAATTTATTTACAAAAAGCGTTTGAACCTGCATTTTTTGACAAAGTGACATTAGTATGATATATGGCTCTAATTATGATGGTAAAGGTTCCAAACACATTTTACACAACGCCCAGAGGAACAAAACACGAAACGTTGAGTAAAACTGATCCACCACGTAAAAGATTATGGCTCAGAAACTTGAAAAATTCCATGAGGGGTTGAAATATCGTGTTGCCGTGAATTTTCTCAAAATTCAAACTTGTTTTTTATTGTTTCTGCGCAGTCAATATAACTGTTATTTGTTGAATTATTTTACCAGGACTAAAGCATTTTTGCGGCGTCTAGATGCACTTACTGAACGGCACAACTTCTTTGCACCTGACTTCACGCCGGTTGACCTTGACGAAATTCCTGGAGTTTATCGCAGCATCATCGAGCAACCAATATTGCTGCGAAATGTATTTGTAAAATCTGCGGGTAAATACACGGTTTTGAATTCATTGTGACTGTTTGAATGTGTTAAAACTGTTCATTAATTTAACGGATAATCACCTTTCTGAAGTCAGTGACAAGCCAGCGAAAAAAGATCAAAAATACTTATTTTAATTAATAGTGCTATAGAATCTGAAGCGCATTATAACAATTTAGATTGAAAATTTATTTAAGTTGAGCAATGTTAAAACCTTGGCTGATTAGAACCAATGTAATCGTGCCTGTTTAATCTAATGTTTTCTAGATTTTAACGTTGAAAGTGTTTTGCTCAAGAAAACAGAACTACGAAATGGTTTAGTGTATGATTACGGATTTAATAACGAACAAGTTTCTGCATTGTTACGAAGTAATGTTTCTACCTCGGAGGTATGTTTTATATGACATGGCGTTGATGCAATTATTAAGTAATAATAGAATATAATTTTGATGTTAGAGTAACACATCTTCAGATGTAGCTGTTTTATTTTAATCTAGATGGTATAGTGATACTGAGTAGTCAAGTAAAGACCTATTTACACACGCAAGTTTTTGCTTTGACATATGAATTATTTCTTGCTTAACTTGCCTATACTGCAAGTTTCAGCTGCAAGAATTTTACATGCGTTAAGGAGGCTTTCTCGACATCTCATGACTTGAAAACTCTATCAAATACTAGAACTTCTATTTAGTGCTCAATAGATGTAAAAGCAGCCCTATTTCTACGGCGTGGACTGCGAATATCAAACTAGTTTGATATTTGAATTTATTGGAGAAAAGCTCAACATTAAAGCCCGATTCACACGTGCAATTTTTTGCAGCGAGAACTTGTAGCTGCAACTTGCACTTGCAATTTTTTTCCAAAATCCCGTTCGAAAAACTTGCAACTGCAAATAATTCATTAAAAATCAAAGCTAGAAATTTAGTTCACATGTGTGAATAACTATGCAATTTCAATGAACTTATTGCACCCGCTTTCGCATTGGCTGATAAAAAAATCAAGTTCTGCGTCCAATTTGCAGCTGCAAGTTCTCGCAGCAAAAACTTGCACGTGTGAATAGGGCTTTACAAAGTTTTTGATGGGTGATGGGCCAATTAAAGTACATGCGTAATAAATTCAATCGGCTATCAACTGTGTTCACAATTGCAAATTAAATTAACTTTATTAATTCCGGTGAATTATTTGCGACAGAACTTGCACATGCAAATTGCTGCAAATTATCACGGCTAATATGCTAATTAGCGGGTACGTGACTAATTTACAAGTGTTTCAATTTTTGAGTGTGTTATATTTAGATTTCCTTTGCCAGGATACAGTCCATATGCAGCATACCAATCCTTATAACACTGATATTTGTTACGAAACTGCTCTAATTGCCATATTTGCAATAAGAAAGCTATGTAGCAATTGAACCTTAGTTTTGGAGGCTTTTAAATTACAATCTTCGGTACCAGCGGCTTTCAAATGATGCATTATAATTCACACATACCATGGTACAACGAAAAATTCATTTTATTTTTTTTGCAATATTATTGGTGAAATAACCCTTAATTGGAGATAGGTATTCTCTTTATCTGTTGTATTTTAGATTTTCATAATCCACGGAAGCGCAATCTACCTTCCACGGTTTATTTTTGGCGATTGTTAACGTTTATATACCTCACGAATGAAATCTACTTAATTTTTATCGTCATTTTTAGTAAAAAATCTTAATTTCCACCGGCCAAGATTTGATACCTGAATTTTTAATTTCGGTAAAAATTTACCGGAACCGGAAGGTCAAAAATTGCGAGAAACGGAACCGGAATTCCGGTTGCACCCTAATATATACATATGATAATAAATTTAGGCTTATTAGCTTGTTCACGGACAGCCATCTTGAGCCTCGAGTAGGAAACATTAGACCCTTGATGGACTCGTAAGCCAAAAGAGAGTTCGGGTTAACGAAATGCCACAGCAATAATGTTTATTGTTTCAGGCATATCTCGTATTGTTTGGAAAACTGTTAAATCCTAGCCGCTTGCCACCTTACACTACCACATACAACCAACCTCAACAACATATTAGTATGTCAGTCGAATCTTCGCCTGCTCAGACTGTGATAATATCGCCTAGTCAAGAAAAACAATCTTTTAATAAAAATTTTGCAAATAAATCGAGGATAATTCAGCAATCTCGTGAGTGTTCAGATTACCTAGTCTCACAGGGCTCCTTGGATAAACGTAAAACTGTTAATACTGCAACAGACTGGTTTCGAATTTATCACTGCATGCAGTTGTTAAATGCATTGGATCGCGGTTTGTTGACTCCTGACAAGGTAAATTTCTGTGAAGTATAAAGAAAAGCTTCATGACAACTTGTGAAACAATTTTTCGTTTCATGGATTTTGGGATTGAAAATTTTGAGATTTTCAGAAGTTTTTGGTTTTTGGTTAGGCACCATTGAAATTGCATTTTTATCCAGAATCGCGTTTTTGAGATATCAATTACACTAAACCAACCATTATTCTTTATTTTCACGTAAGAATTAATTTCATTTTATTCTTTGTATTGCTTTATGAATGAATTTCTGCTAAAGCTGCATGTTGCATAATCCAATTTTAACTCTAAATTTTGAAAATTTGTTTTGTTCCAGGGCAATGGATTAATACACCGATATTTTGAGACAGATACGCCCGATCACCTAGGTCGCGCTTATTCTAAATCTGACCAAAGTCGTTTGGTGTATCGACAACGGGAAATATCACACGCCGTGTTGAAGTTGTACCAGTATGGCGCAATCCAGTCCAATAACGTTGATAATGGAGCTGCTATCGCTAGAACAATTTCGGTTAATTTAATTTTGATTAAGTTTCCTAGTTAAGCTAAAACCTTGAGGGTGATGCTAGTTACCTGAAGAGTAGAAAGATCACAGTGACTTGTATTTCGTATTATGTTTACGAAAGTATTTTTGGTTTGGAGAATTTAAGGAGGTCATCTAAAATCTTGTGCTTATTGCTTCTGAGCATTGGGCACATTGGATTTTAAAATTTCAGCTAATATTTTGTTCTATTCTTATTCTTAGCTTGTTTGAGTTAGTTCTCGTTCTATGTATTGTTTGAAAGTCGGTTATTAATATTTTTGTAATTGTGGGAAGCATGTGATCTGCATGAATCACTTAGTTAATGCGTTATGTTATTTTAGCTCATTTTGTTAACTCCGGGATTAATTTTCGATTCTAACGAAACAGAACATCATTGTGAATCTCAGATTACGACCATTATAACACCTCGTGATAGTGATGATGCTCATGTATTGGTATGACTTGTGTTTTGAGTATTAAAGCAAGTTTACTGTAAGCTCTCAAAGTTTGATTTGAAATTGAGTACGTTTTTTGTTTCTGATGCTTCACTGTCTTTCTAAAGTACAATCTAATCTTCTAAGGCCCTTATTCGTAAATGAAGGTAAATCATAGGTCATCTGCTCTGTTAATGTTGTGTTAATGTACATTCAACCAATGTTAGATTTTTTCAAACCCAGTTGATGGTGGGATTATTTATATGTGTTTTATAATTAGCTGTTGAATTTAGATTGAAGCTAATCGAAAGCTGTGCTCGCTTGATCAGGAATCTCAACTGAATCTGTCCGATTTTGTGCTCGCACATATTAACCACTCTCTGTTGGCTGAAAAAGTAAGATCCTATATCCGGCTAACATTTGGTTTTGGTAAAAATTTATCTGGTTCCGGTATAACTAATACTTGCTCTCTACCGCACAGGTTTACCTGCGCAATGACCTTTAACAAATAGTAAATTATCTTATGAATCAAACGCATACCTACACCAGGACCTTTTACAAAGTGCTGAATGAATTTGCAGAACAGAAAGTTCGAAGAGAAAAATTATATTATTGTATGCGTTGTTTGATTCAAAAATTAATTTACTTTTTTTTAAATTTAACTAAACGTACGCTTAGTATAAAAGGTAAAATTGTCACGACGCATGGACCTCCAACATTGGCGCTTTTCGTCATTCTTTGTCAATTGACAATTCCTGTTTTTTACTCTGCAACAATATACAAATGTTTAGAAGAGTAAGTGTGAAATGTGGAGTATACCCATGTTTTGTATGTAGATTTTTATTTGTAAAATTCCTTGTAGCATCACTGAATTTAGTGTTCAAGAAAAGTAAGGATGATTATTCTTTTGTCAAAGTCTTATACCAATTTTTGACTACTGACCTCTTTTGCCAGCATTCAACTCAGAAATTACACTTTTTTAACTTGAAGTTGGTTAAACGAATGTAAATCATTATGCTAAACATTTCAATACAACTGTGTTATATATTGTGTACTGAGTTTTCAGCTCCATTTAGATGAAATTAACATGACTGAAGGACGTATGCGTGTGGAAAAGCTTGCCGTTAATGTAAGACATGCTTGCTTAACTGAACAATGAGAATTTAGAAATGCTAGAGACGACATCGAAACCGGAAGGTAAACATAATAAATTCCTTCAGGCTCACACAGTGCTCGTTGGGAGCGGCATATCATTTTGTCCTTATGCATTTTTTGTATTAACTGAATGTCGTAAGGTGTCTTTTCCATAAATTTCGCCACATTTAATTGCGCTTTTCAGACTTTAGTCCACGAAAGCGCTGCTGCCGCAGCTTACTTTAATTTAACCAGAACACGAGCTGTTGATATACTTTTTAGGTTGAAAAATACCGCGTATTTCGCAAAACAATTGCGGAATTTGCGGAATTGGCATCGTATTTACCACATGACGCGTGTTCGATTGTGAATGGAGCTATAATCTATGACGTTACTGGCGACGCCGATAGCTCAAACGAGTCTATGATTGCGGCAAATAACAAAACTACACATCGGGCTGTTTATGTAAGCTTTTTACTTGAATCACCACGAGGCAGTAACTTGCAGATTGCTGCAAAAAATTTATATGTATGGACTAACAGGACTTGAAATAACACATCTTGGTTGCCACGTTATATTTTTGTAAATTTAGAAACGCGGCATTTTGGAAATTTGGAATGCCATGCAACACGTTGTTTGCGGTTCTCATCAGGTTATTGGTGAAAATGCAGTTGGAAACAATTTAGATAAAAGAAGTGATAAATTGTCGCTTGAAATGTTTGGTAAGATATTACGCGCTATGTTCATCTAATTTATCTGATTTATTTGTGGAATTTGGCTGGGTTTAAAAAATTGTGCTTTAGTATTACTTGTTTGAAGTATAAGTATGTACTTGCAGATTTCCTGGTTATTTCATAGTTTAAGCCAATGGCCCCTGTTTTGTATGATTTCTGTTCGTTTTATGCTGTGGCTAATTTAATGAGTCTATATTCACACTTATACAGCGGCTCTGTCATCTTCACAAAGAGCAAATCTTGCAACCGGAATCAAATTGATTTCAAACAATCCTCGAATATTATACGCGCCATCGAATTCTTCAGCAGATTTGATTATTCAAAAGGTATTATGTTAATTTCAGAGGTGACTAGGTATTAGGTGTTGGGCATCACATTGTACCCAATGTCTATACAGTAAGTAGGTTGAACTCTGCAAACCACATGCCGGAAAATGAACCACCGTGCACATCGGCATCGGCGCTGTTAAAAATTTCCTATTTTTGCCGATACTGTTTGCATTTAGGAGTGCTATTAATTGTACTTGTTGATGTTGTTATGCAGTGCGCGTTATCAGGCGCTTCCTGGCATATTCAGAATTACATAATTCCAGTTTTAGATTATTCAAAAATAGCTAAAATCTTATTTGAATGCATAAGGAACTCGTGCTTTCACATTTTTTGTGCTCTAGTATAATTTTTAAGATGATTGAATTGCTTTTGGCATATTTCTCAACTCGGTTATTCTTTTTGTTTACGATGAATAGTTGAGTTTTAGGCCAATGAAACTTTTGCATTGTTCGACGTTTTGACAAACTATTCTCGTGCGGTGCTAAATGTATCGGTGTCATTGCAAGAGTATTTGTTGCTCAATTCAACTAGAGATGACCTTCGGTCTTTGCGATGGGTGGGTGCAAGCAATAATGTGTTTAGTATTGATTTCTCACTTCATGCAGCACGCTAGTTAAATAAGTTTCAATCACGGACAGAATAAGTGGAATCGCGGTTGCATTCCAAACCGCGGTTGAATCGCGATTGCTCGTTTCTTGAACGCAATCGTTCGCAAACGCTATTTCAACTCGTCGAGGTTATTTGGTGCATACGCGGTTGCGACCATAGTTTGAACTGCGTATGCAACCGTGTCTGTAGACGCGACATGGCGCGCGCCAAAGATTCAGCCGTTATTATGAAACCGTGACCGCAGTCGCGGTTACTGAGCTGCGCACTTAATAAATTCCAGGACTTAGGATTAGAATTTCTGGAATTTTTGAAGTGTCAATATTCGTGATTTTGCTTTATAGTTGTTCATGTTTGTAGAATATTTCATGCTTTAAAATGTCATAGTGCAAATTTTTTGATTGTGTTTGTAATTTTTCATTCACCAATATTAGGGAATTTCAGAATAAGTACCTTTTCTGTTATGAAAGTTTGTAGGAAGTTTTTTGTCACCACTCCCGGCCATGTCTCCTGTTTTGCTTGCGGCTGAGATCAATGGTTTATGTAATGTAGATAGTATAGACAGATCGCTAGAACGTTTTAACGCACAGAATTTTTGAAAACTGCTTTTCTTGCTTGTTATAGCTTGAATGCAAACTTGCCTTTTAATAATTTAAAATAAGGATCGTGAGCTGCTACAGTTTGCTGATGTAGCAAATGTGTTGTTACTTTCGACACGAAAGCCCAACGACACCTTGTGCTTCTTGCCACGCCGAGAGTACGGCTGCAGTTTCCACCGTTTATTGAAGCACATGTCGATGGCTTTGCACTTGGAGGCCGCAACTAGGTCGGTTTTAGACCTTAGTTGACAAACAAATTAATTATTCTTCAGTGTTAACCGTTAAAATGTCTCCTTTAACTTCGTCCCTAATTGTTAGACCTTTCATTATTGCTGTTTTAATTTTATATTCGATCGAATTATCTGTTTCCACGGCGTCGAAGTCGATGATTTTGGCAATATCTGAGTAGAATGCTGGCGCGTATTTGTAGGAAATGCCGATCATCGCCCCAAAACAGCTTTAAAACCGAACACCATGCTGTCTGATGCGTATTTTTTGCTGCATGTTATGCATCTGAAATTTAAAATCTAGCTAGACCCGTATTTCAAACGTTTGTAGGGTGTAACACTAAATAATGCTAGGCCTTATAACTTTCGAATTGGTATACTTGGAGGTTCGGAATTTAACGCATTCTTCGGATGTGATTTGTACTATTTGTTTGCCATTTTTGAGATTTGTAATTGCAGGAGTTCGTTGGTTTGAACAGTCAATACACATTAATTGTAAAAATTCGATATATTTTACCTAAATAACCAGTCGTAGCGGGACTACATTTATTGAGCGAAGCTCGAACACACGTAAGGAATTAAGGTAATATGCAAATTAGTTATTAGCTAACTATTCATTTATCGGTTTTGGAGGTTTGTAAGCAATTTACTCAGATTCCTCGCACCCAAAAACCGTTCAGCCACCCTAATAATTATTGGAATAATTTAAAAAGTCATAATTTTGTCTCGTCAATTGAGCAAATATGCAAATTAGCTATTAGCTAACTATTCTATAATCGGTTATAAAGGTTTGCAGACATTCCTCGCACCCGAAAACCCATTATTGCCGAAATTAGATTGGAAACATTGTAAAAACGCCTGATTTAGGCTTATCAAGTATGCTTATATGCAAATTAGCTATTAGCAAACTATTTAATTATCGGGTTTGGAGGTTAGTAAACAATTCATTTAGATTCATCGCACCCAAAAACCTTCAGTAAACGCTAATTATTATTGAAATAATTTAAAAAGTCATAATTTTGTCTTGTCAATTAAGCTAATATGCAAATCAGCTATTATCTAACTTTTCAATTATCGGGTTTGGAGGTTTGTAAACCATTTATTCAAATTCATCGCACCTAAAAACCCTTTAATGCTAAAATTAGATTGCTTCTAACGGTAATAATTAGTGGAATAATGTAGAAGGTCCTAATTTAGGCTTAATTAATTACGCAAATTAGCCTGTAGCTAATAAATGGCTTAAAATTTTGAAACCCCAATGTGAGCTTAGCACCGCAGGATAATTGGCTTTCAAACAAAAAAGTATATCAAAATCGGTTCAGCCGTTCCTGAGATTCTTTTCGGACGGACGGACGGACAGACGGACGACTGACATTCACCTTTAGACCCCAGAGTACAAAACATAAAACGCATCGCGAAACTCCGAGCTTCGCTCGGAGTTTCGCTTCGCTCAAAAATTGACAATTAATTGTATATAATAGTAGTTATACCCCCATGGGACCCCAAGTAGCTGGCTGTCCCAGGGAGGGTCTTCAGGGTGACTAACAGTGAAAAACGCAACGCACGGGAACTTTGATGAATCCTTTATAATATAGCTTATAGGATTCGTTTCTTAAGCATAGTCTAAATCGTAAAAATAATACTTACAGATAGATCTTTATCTTCAGTTGAAATCTTTAATCTATCCACGCATGCGCGAGCCTTTGGTTACAGTTGAAACCATTCTAACATTTGATGAGTTTACTTATATGTTTAAATATATCCACAGTTATAAATACAATCTAATAACTATGTTAATCGTGAAAAATAAGCAACCTTCAAATTACAATTTGTGAATTGATATAAGTTAAATAAAGCCTAATCATATGATAACAGTTGGTAATAAAAACAACTGCATAACCAAAATGACACAGAAGCAATCCTTAGAAATTTTATTTACTAAAAGCGAAACAAATCATTAAAGTAAACCTAAAACAAACTATTATATTCAATGTTAGAAATACGATCAACATTAAATGATCAAGGGTATAGTCCAGCTCAGCTAACATTAGGTTGTAGCATGGAGTTACCTGTTCAATTTTTCGTACCATCAAAAGTTGAAATTACAGAACCGTCAGCAGATTTTGAAGAAAAGTTTTTTTACTGGAATTAAGAGTTTCAAAGTACCAAAAGGCGTCACAATACGTCACATTTTGTACCAAAAGAATTAGTAAATTCAAATCATGTGTGGCTAAGGAGTCATACGTTTAAGTCATCGCTGAGCGACCGGTACGCAGGTTCATTTAAGGTTGTAGAAAAAACAGCAAAATGGTAACACTTGAAATCAACGGACGTACTGAAAGTTTCGGTCGACATAGTTAAGCCGGCATTTTTGCAATCAGACATTGATAATTTTTGGCAACAATAACAGCCAGATGGCGAAAACTGATGAGAATACTTCTGGGTTGAATAATAATGATTTAAAAATTGACGTTGTAGTTTTAGCAAAATATCCATACTACCCGCCATGGCCTGCAGTAATTATTAACGCTAATGACACACCTTTAAGGCGTGGACGTGGACAGAGAGATGATATTGCAGTACGACTTTTGGAACTAACCGTTTCGCTTTCATACCACCTTAAAAATCACACCGTAGAATAATTTTGAAACAAAACATAAGGGTTTATTAATTGCAATGAAACAAGCTGAAGATTTTAAAATTGGTCAAAAAGAAGCTGAAAAAGGAAAAGTAGAAAAAAATACGAAAAACGTGACGTGAAGTTTTCAAAATGTTTAATTAGCATGGTCTGTTCAGTATTGAAGCTTCTTGGTAGATCTGAACACGTTAAGTTTGTGTAATTTAAGCCTGTATGTAAAATATGTACTGAATTTTATTTTTGTATTGGTTAAACTCGTGGTTGCATTACTTTAACCTTCTTTGTGTCGAAATTTCACTGTAGGCCAAAGAAAGAAATATGTAATGCAACAAGAAAATGTTGGTAATTGAAATACTTAATTTTAAGTTGAGGTACAAAACATTTGGATTTCAGGCAGTGCTTCAGTATTTCGGTCCAAAACACCCTCTGTCGCACCTTCACCGATGTGAAATTCGTATTATTGGGGATGATTGGAAAACAGTTGAACAGCCATACCAGTATGTCAAAGCTGTATTAGGAATAGATTTACGAACAGCTCAATATATTAAGGATGAACCCGATTGTAAGGAGCATAAGAAACTTGGACGGCAAGTAAATAATTTGCGACCTCGTTTTTGGCAAGTGGTTAAACAATCCGTGATGTTGCGGTTAGACTACGAAAAATTCAAGCAATCAAGTGAATTAAAGTCATTTCTGCTAAACACTGGAAACAGATATCATAGAGAGGGCAATTTTGGCGATAATTTTTTGGGAATTCGCTAACAATGTGGCTGCAAACATTTTAATGATGCTGCGCAATTAATTCCGTGGCAACAAGAGTGTTCTCTATGATACATTGATAATTGGTGATTCTATTATTAAGCATTTCGATCGCAGGCGTTTAAGTTTCGAAACAGGTAAAGTAGTAAAATGCATTTCGCTTCCCGGAGCGAAGATAGAGTATATTGCCCTTCTTGTGCCATGGATAACAGGCGATTTTGTTGAGGAAGTGGTAATTGTTGGCTTAACAAACAACCTAGGGGGTAAAGACAAGAAGGCTAAACTTGGACCCAAACAGTTGTTCAAAAAGATCGAGCAATTTGACTATGATTTTCTTCAGAAATGTCCGGGAACGTCATTACATATGAGCAGTGTTTTGAATCGGGGATCGGACGAAACTGGAAGAACATTTTTATTGGTTATTTTAATGGATAAGATGTGCTCGATGTGAAAGAGACAAATTTTAGGGATTTTTTTGAAAGAGGCTCCGCCTCCCAGATGGGGTTGTGCAGCAGAACAAGAATAAGGAATAGTTTATGAAAAATTCTTGCATAAAATAAAAATAGTTGATGACATTTTTATTGGTTATTTTAATGGATAAGATGTGCTCGACGTGAAAGAGACAAATTTTAGGATAAAAGCCCCCCCCCCCCAGCAAAAACAAAAAAAAAAAAACATAAAATAAAAATAGTTGATGACATTTTTATTGGTTATTTTAATGGATAAGATGTGCTCGACGTGAAAGAGACAAATTTCAGGGATTTTTTTGAAAGAGGCTAGACCTCCCAGATGGGGGGTTGTGTAGCAGAACAAGAATAAGAGTAGTTTATGAAAAATTCTTGTATGAAATAAAATAGTTGATGACATTTTTATTGGTTGTTTTAATGGATAAGATGTGTTTCCTCAAACGTAGTAAAATTTAAACTGTTAAAAATGAGATCGCAGCCGCAGCAAGAAGAATAAAAGCCGCAAGAGTTACTTAAGCGAACGATTCAAAATCCTCCGCTGTTCCAAAATTACTAGCAATGGTTATCGCTAGCTCAAAAACTTTCTTTTTATTTCGTCTACGTGTTTCTCTATGTAGGCGACTCTGTGTACATATCTGAATGCAATTGGGTTAAAACCTCTTAAGCTGTTTGACCGACTTCTGCTCATTTCTGCCGTATTTTTTGTTATCTATAGTACTTATAGCACGAACAGGTTCTGTTGATTTTTCTATCTGTTCTTTTAAATGCACCAGACGATTCTGTGGGTTGTGTAGTAGAACAAGAATAAGGAGGATTTTTTGAAAAATTCTTGCATAGAATAAAATAGTTGATATTTGTTCTAAAAAAGGAATGTAAATATAAAAGGAGAAATTATTATGATGTTCCGTGAATGTTATGTTTTTTGCGCTGTCAAGTTCTTATCTGTCATGAAATAAATTGTTTCTTTACAATATCTAAAAGCTGACTGAAAACATTATACGATTGGTAACGCCTGCAATCTAAATGCTTAATAATAGAATCACCAATTATCAATGTATCATAGAGAACATTGTTGTTGCCACGGAAATAATTGCGCAGCATCATTAAAATTTTTCCAGCGTCAGCCCTTGTGAAATATTTAAACCTAGCGTCTGACGCTTGCCTTCTGAAGGTCCTAAGTCTCATGACTTTTAATAATATATCATATATGCCCCATTGACTCGAGTTTAAAAGAAATACACATTATAACAGAATTTATCAAGCAAAATAAAGTTCAAGTGTCATGCTCAACATTAAAGTCATGCAAAATAAAACATAAAACATAAAGCATAAAACAACAAAACAATTAATCTTTAACCTTCTTCTGATTCTTCTTTCCGTTTACGGAAGAAGTCTTCCTTCCGCCACTGCTTGAACTATCACCTCTTCCATTATTGAGTTCCAGTCGCTTCTGAACGGATTTCCGTCGGGTAACGACTCCGTTGGAACTCGTGGATCTGGAATTGCTTCCACCCGGCTGATACGGTTCTCGATCTCTGTTAACCAGTGAAATAGTTGCACCGCCATTTTGCGATCCACCATTGCAAAGCAAGCCCCCCGACAACATCGGGCTCCAGAAACTCCGAGCCTTCTGGGCTGTCTTCTTGTCCTTGTTTATCAACTGATTCAGCGCCAGCTTATAATCTATCGCTAACGATGTCAGCATCGGCGGTAGCGGTACTGATATCAATGCACTCGTCTGCAGCGGCAGTGGCAGACGAGCACGCGGTATCCCACTCAAGTCCAACTTCACCTCAGTCGGATCCGCTGGATCTTCGCTCGAAGTGGTTCTCGTCTGCTTCCGTGGCATCTTGTGCTTCAAATGATGTTAAATAACCAGGTCTGTAAATGCTGAAGTTATTCGCACCAGTGTAAGTGCGTCTTCCGATCGCTGATCTCCCAATTTTTCTAATTTACCCAGCCCCGCGATATCTGTTTCCACTTGTTCTGGTAATGGTTCTTTGGGGTCTGGCAAATCGTTGAGAAATTCTCGATAACGTTTTACTTTGAAAGCTTTTATGATAGGCTTGTTTGCCTGGCCATTGAAAGAGCCTAGCACCGATAACCGAATCGCTTCCCGAGGTGGCACCATTGTCAGAACCTTGAACAAGATTTTGTGCGATTGTACGCTTTGCGCTGTAACTCGTTCCACTCCTCCGGAGTAAAATCCAGATCCAAGAACGTGGCTGCTTCCAACGCCCACTTCACGAGTTTGTCTCGGCTCGCCATTATGCAATTGGAATTTGCAAAGCACACAAAAACACTTTGTTTTCCTCAAACGTAGTAAAATTTAAACTGTTAAAATTGAGATCGCAGCCGCAGCAAGAAGAATAAAAGCCGCAAGAGTTACGTAAGCGAACGATTCAAAATCCTCCGCTGTTCCAAAATTACTAGCAATGGTTATCGCTAGCTCAAAAACTTTCTTTTTATTTCTTCTACGTGTTTCTCTATGTAGGCGACTCTGTGTACATATCTGAATGCAATTGGGTTAAAACCTCTTAAGCTGTTTGACGGACTTCTGCTCCTATCATTTCTGTTCCGAAAATACTTACTTCTGCTCCTATTTCTGCCGTATTTTTTGTTATGTATAGTACTTATAGCACGAACACCTTATGTTAATTTTTCTATCTGTTCTTTTAAATCATCAAATGCACCAGACGATTCTGTGGGTTGTGTAGCAGAACAAGAATAAGGAGGGATTTTTGAAAAATTCTTGCATAGAATAAAATAGTTGATATTTGTTCTAAAAAAGGAATGTAAATATAAAAAGAGAAATTATTAGGATGTTCCGGGAATGTTATGTTTTTTGCGCTGTCAAGTTCTTATCTGTCATGAAATAAACTGTTTCTTTAAAACATCTAAAAGCTGACTGAAAACATTAATACGATTGGTAACGCCTGCAATCTAAATGCTTAATAATAGAATCACCAATTATCAATGTATCATAGAGAACATTCTTGTTGCCACGGAAACAAGAATGGCGCAGCATCATTAAAATTTTTCCAGCGTCAGCCCTTGTGAAATATTTAATCCTAGCGTCTGACGCTTGCCTTCCGAAGGACCTAAGTCTCTTATGATTTTTAATAATATATATGCCGCATTGGCTCGAGTTTAAAAGAAATACACATTATAACACAAGTCATCAAGCAAAATAAAGTTCAAGTGTCAAGCTGAACATTAAAGTCATGCAAAAACATAACATTTACTGAACATACTAATAATTTCTCTTTTTATATTTAGAACAAATATCAACTATTTTTATTCTATGCAAGAGTTTTTCATAAACTACTCCTTATTCTTGTTCTGCTACAATGCATACCTAAGATATAAAAGAAACATAGTAAGCTTAATCGTTAGACTAAAATTTTCCTTAGGCTTATGTTTAGGTTTATGCTTAGTTACAGGCTTATCTTTACGCTGAAAATAACGTTGGAATATGCTAGTAGTTATAACCCCTATGGGACCCCACGTAGGTGGCTGTCCCACGAAAGGATCTTCTGGGTAACTAATTTTAAAATTAGAAATAAATTTTAGTCTGAAACTATTGCCATGGGTCCCGCGCGTTTTTCACTATTGTTCACCCTGAAGACCCTCCCCTGGGACAGCCTCCTACGTGGGGTCCCATGGGGGGTTATAACTACTTATAATCGTTGCAACTTTAGGGTGCAACTGGAACTTCGATTCGGATTTCAATTGCTCAATCAATCAAATTCGGAAATTTGAAATTTTAAATATAATCCTATGAAGGTGGATCTGAAAGGCAAATTTTTTTGACAAACTACAAAGTAGTTGTGACAAAATAAATTAGATGCGAATTTTAACGAGTCTTGCGCCCATGAATAATTTTAGTTGAAAGTTTGTATGTTTGGATAGGTTACAAAATTTTGTCATGAGTGACAGTGTTTGGATCAACCAAGTAGTAAAGAATTTGTAAATTGTAAAAATCATTCAATTCTGTTTTCAGAAACACAAACAACTTCATTTATTCTGTCGACTTTTTTGCACCGTTTTCTAATGTGAATAGATTCATGAACAGAATTATTCAATAATTTGACAGAATGATTACAAGCAATATTTCATTCGTTTTGGCCGCGACTGAATGGACAAAATTGTTATTATTGCTATATGTAGCCTGAAACTTTCTATTTGTGTAACAATTTTCAAAACTAAGTTTGATTTTAGGCCTTCGAAAAATTAAGCTTGTATTATTTTTAAGCTATGCGTGTAATGTATTATTTATTGATGTGATGGATTCAAAATTTAGAGATGATATCTCAAATTTTTTGCCAAAGCTATGTTTGTAAGTTTGGACAACATGGCTGAAACATATTCTGGCTTGGAAAAATTGTCAGTGATGCACTGGTATTGAATTACATCGTAATAAATTCCAAAACAGCTTTTTTCGCGTAGAATTGTGCTAAGTCTGATGTCTGAGTTGTTAAATGGTAAGTTTCCTGATTAGGGCAAAAATTATGTTGACTCAATTATATCGGCAGGCCTCTGTATAACTGGTTACAAATTTTTATGCAGCACAAGTGACCTACTTCGAGCCAACTACCAATAGTATAAGTAGTCCACGTTTGCGGACTACAACACGATAATATAGCAGTGACAGAACCTATAAATGCCTTAGCAGTACATTGACTGTCTGCAAACAAGTCCTTAGACATTGAACCCTGATGGTAGTTTCCTACCACTAACTTATGCTAAGTCATTTATAGCATGAAATACTTACCGATGCTACTTTTCTTCAAGTATGGAATCACTTTCTGGGCGACGAGTTAAATCTAACGATAACACTAATCATCGGAATGATTTAATCAACCTTTTATAAAGGAAAAATTTTTGCTTTGAACTAAAGAACAGTCAATCATCAAGTGTAATAATTTTCTTATAGAACTGATACAAAGGATACTGATGCAAATTTGCTAACTTTCAGCTATAAACAGCTTAAAAATTTGTTCACCTTGTTTTGCTGCGCATTATTTTGCTCTTTATTGCAAAAGCCATGTTTATTTTTTAAATAAAATGGACACTACTGATGTTTTTTGTTCTTCCTTTTTAATTTTTAATGTCTCATTATAAAGTTACATAGTATTGCAGGTTACCTTTATATTTATTTGCATTTTTTGCTGCAGGTGCAATCTACATTAAGACATCGTGAACGATTGCTACAATACAGCGAATTTCCTATTCTGCGAGAATTTGCGCTAAACGATAGCTGGGTGCCGGATAGTCAGGTAAAACTTTACAAATAGATGCAGTTATAGATTATCCTTTTTTAGCTGAAATTTAGATTTGGCCTGAAGATTGTAATTGTGTTTGACCCACACTTTGAGAACACGATACGAAATTCTTATCACGTCATCTGTAGTTAAAACCTGCGCGCGACTCTGGTTTCGTCGATATTGAAAAAGTTTATGCCAGTAACGTTGGGTTTGACCGGAATTTTGTTCGCAACATCGTGTTAATTTTTTACATTTGTGTTCGATTTGTTTATCGTTGCTGCAGTTATTAAATTAACAAAAAGCTATTTCACTGTATTTGTAATATTTTTAGAGTTTTATCGATCAACTTGCAGATATTGAAGCTGCTGCATGCTCGTGGCTATCATTAACTAAAAATATTAACCTTGATATATTCAAAGCGTTTCCGGACGAGAAAACTTTGGTTGATTATTTTCTGAACAAAGCATACAGCGAAAATGTGACTGTTCTTGGAAGTAAGACACGATATATAGGTTTATATGAATATATCTGGTAACATTGCACCTGGTACCGGTTCAAGCCAGTAACACAGAATTATTGGAAGCTTCGTGTACAATTCTGATAGAAAAGATGAGCATCCATGTTATTACAAATTTTAATTGAAAAGGTTAAACGTTTGTGCTGTATAATTGGTGCTGGTTCGCGTACATCTATAACCATTTAAAATTAAGTGTTACGTACTCGTCTAAAACATTTTACTCAGTAATCGTTTATGTATGCGTGATTAGATAACATCAGTCCAGTGCGCTGCAACCGGAATTCCGGCTCCGGGATGAAACCAGAGTCTTAATCTTGTTTTTGGATTAAATTCATTTGTAGAATTGCACTTTGCTTTCTGGACCCATATTTAATCAAACGCGTATAACACTTTTCACCAGTCAGCAATAAGTTTTCAAACTGATGAAGGCCTGCAATTGCGAATCTCAAAATTATGATTGGTACACACATATTTTGAATACATACCCTGTTTGAAAAATCTATAATTAGTGATGGGGCGATTATTTTCGCGTGCAGGTCTAGTATTTGAAGTACCGACTCAGCGTAAATTACCGCCGCACGTCATTTATAAAATTCGTCAAAATGCTTCAATGACGTCAACAACGCGCGGTGTTCGCTCACTGTACTGGTATCCGACACCGCGAAACTGGGATTATAGCTACTATGAGCGTGGTTTTGTGTGGATTCAGGTATTGACGGTTTAAATTTGTTTAGGGTTAGTGAGTTAGAACTTCAGAACTATTTTTCGATGTTTGCTCATAATATGTTTCTTCATTTTCCGTTTTATAAAATTACAATACAACTATGCATTTTTTATATTTTAATATTGTTATTTACCTATATGCAACAATAATAATTGGCTGTGATTTCATAGCTTGATCTATTGGGAACTTCACTATGTGACCAGAAACGGGATATGTTTGGTTAAATTAGGTTCATTGAGGATTTTGGTACAAACGGCAAGTTTGTTTATGCGTTTTAACCGAATGCGTGTGCGTGGTTTCAGGACGTTATTGAACGTGCAATTATCGATTTGCATGCTGGTGTGCCTGCAATAGTCGAACCAGGCAGTTATATTCAACAAATGCCGTATCCATGCTATTTGTCCAATGAGTAAGTTAGTAGCGTTACGCAAATTCGTGTCAAAATACTGAGTGTGGACAGTGCTTGAAGCCACTCACACGGAACCTGATATGTTTGGATTATCTGTGGGTGTTTGTCACAAACAGGCAAAGTGCTCATTTGAGCGTTACAAATGTACGGTATTTCAATAATTATACTCATAGACCAGTTTAATTTATCGTTGGTTGCATTGTTTTCAGCTTTTTGTTCGTTATTGAGCATATTTTGCCTATGTGTCTAGCAATTTCGTGGGTTTATTCAGTCGCGATGCTTGTACAATCGATTGTGTACGAAAAGGAACAAGGGTTGACTGAAGTAAGCACTAGTTTATATTACCGGATTTTCTACTTGAGACATGGTTAAAAATACCTGCTACCCCCAACAATTTATTTTTAGCTCACGGTGTGACTCAAAATGTTACTAACGAATGGCCTTTTTTCCAGGATTAGTCGTCAAACTTCCTGAGATGTACTAACTGAATGTTTGAATTTGATGCTCTAAAGAGCATATAAAAACCAGTCGTAGTGGGACTACATTTATTGAGCGTAGCTCGAACACACGTAAGCCATTAAAGTAATATGCAAATTACTTATTAGCTAACTATTAATTTATCGGTTTTGGTTTGTAAGCAATTTCCTGAGATTCCTCGCACCCAAAAACCCTTCAGCCACCCTAATAATTTTTGGAATAATCTGAAAAGTCCTAATTTTGTCTTGTCAATTAAGCTAATATGCCAATTAGCTATTAGCTAACTATGCAATTATCGGTTTTGCATGTTTGTAAATTATTTATTCAAATTTCTCGCACCTAAAAACCCTTTAGTACTGAAATTATATTGCTTTTAACCTTAATAATTAGTGAAATATTGTAAAAAGTCCTAATTTAGGCTTATAAACTATGCTAATATGCAAATTATCTATTAGCTAACTAATCAATTATCGGTTTTGGAGGTTTGTAAACAGTCTACGCAGATTCCTCGCACCCAAAAACCCTATAATGATAAAATTAGATTGCTTCTAACTGTAATAATTAGTGAAATATTGTGGAAAGTCCTAATTTAGGCTTAATTAATTATGCAAATTACCTGTAGCTAATAAACGGTTTAAAATTTTAAAACCCCAATGCGAGGTTAACACCAGAGGATAACTGGCTTTCAAACAAAAAAGTTTATCAAAATCGGTTCAGCCGTTCCTGAGATTTTTTTCGGACGGACAGACGGACGGACGGACGGACATCCACCTTTCGACCCCCAAGTACAAAACATAAAAACAAAATTCATGCCGCCACACGTGTGGAAGTGTTCAGAGCTGTTCGCAACATGTACTACGTACTTCGTAAATTTTTACAACGTATGAACAATATTCCTTTGCTCAATTGTTTTATTTGTCATCATGAGTTATTTCAAGTTTTTATTGGACATTAACGTTTCACCCAAATTTTGCGCAAAATTGCTTTTACACTCTCTAGCAGGCATTGATGTAATTTTTGTTTATGTTTTAGGTAATGAATGTTTACGGTTACAGGTAATGAAAACAATGGGTTTGTCAGGCGGAACGTACTGGCTGGCATGGTTTGTGACATGTTTCGCTCAAATGTCAGTTACAATGTTGATATTAACGGTTATGCTCAAATCTGGAGGAGTCTTGTCATACTCGAATCCATTTTTAATATTTGTCATGTTGGAAATATTTAGCGCTGCGACAATTACGTTTTCGTAAGTGCTTGCAAGAAGGGCAATGGTTTAGGAAATTTGGGGAACGGTCTTGATAAATGTTCGCTATTTCAGAACTTACTTCACAGACGTTGTGCAAATCCGAAACAGGTATATAAATAGGCTAGGGTGGCGAGTGGGGGATATGTGGGCTACATCCTTTTTAACGTTGCAAATGCGAAAATATTTTGATTGCAATAATGGGTCTCATTTTTCACTTGCTTCGCTCGAAAGCATTCCTTCCATGTTCTTAGTTATATGTATGTGGTTTACATATACGTTCGGGCTGCATCGCACTAATATAAGAACAGCTCTAAACGGTACCAGTGGTCGGGTACCCCACCGCAATGACACAACACCCAAATTTTACATGAAAAGTTGGGTAATTCCCTTTGACTTCTCGCGCACTTCATTATTGACAGTCAAGCATTTTGGGATACACATCCACCACAGGTTGGCACTGCAAATACGGATATGTATTGTTTTTGGTGGAACCACTGGCGCTGGTGATACTGTAAGAATTGGGTTGTATAAATACATTAATACATTGTTTTTGAGTGATTCTATTACAGATTTCTAGTCAGCACATTGTACTCTAAAGCGAAAGTGGCCGCTGCTTGTGCCGGGATATTATACTTTTTGACGTATATACCATTTTTGTACATTTCCATTAGTGAAGAAACGTTTCATGTCACAATTGCGGTTTGGGCAAAAACTCTTGCGTCTCTATCGTCGACAACTGCATTTGGATTAGGTAGGTTTTAAAGAAGAGAGAATGATAGGTCAGGAGATGTTAGACAAAATTCTGTTTAACAACGTGACAATTTCCGTAGTATATAATTTGCCAAAGGGCAATTTTTGTGGTGTCGGGTTAAATCATTTAAATATTACAAAATATGTAGTTGCTAAATTATTGGGTCGAAACGAATGCGTTTACTCTTTGTTGAGTTTAGGTAATAAGTTGTTACATTGAAATGTTTGATGAGTTTTTAAGATTGCTGAAATCAACGAAGAAATCGCTAAAAATCGCTTAACGCACGTTTTGAAGCAGTAATTCGATGTTGAAAATTTTTCTATATTCCGGCTCCTGTTCGTGTTCCGGTAAAAAATCAATTTCCTGTACCGAAAAAATTAGTTCGTGTTGAAACCCTGCCAATAACACATGTTTAGGAATGTTCTTCATTTACATGAAGCTTGAATAACGTAAGGCAAAAGTATACAACAGCGTATCTGTGCGTAGAAATCAATGTATTGTTCCAGATGTATGGTTGTAGAAGTAAATTTATTTTGCCTCTTTTAATAAATTTCGCCGAATTTGTAGCGTGTTTTAGTTTAAATGGATTATCTAAGTGTTGTTGGAACGCCCACAGTCTCTCGGAGATATGTGTATATCTGATAGATGCGAAGATATACATTTATTTGTCATAAACAGGGTCATCGATGTTTGATTTGTGACCTGTACAGAATTACACCATCCCAAAAAATCATTCCATCTTAAGCAAAAACGCAAATCTTGGTGCTACATACAAGCATAATCTGCCATAAAAATTTTATGAGCCTTTTAGCTTATCTTTTAGTTCGTATTGCTTCTATCTATCTGCGACAGATGTATTGCTGGTTTTAGTTAAATCTGAGCACTGGATGTTCTAGTATTAGAGCTTGACAGTCGTCTCTATGATGCTATTTTAGTTTTGCAACAAAGAACGTTTTGTTGTGAAAATGGCAGTCACGAGAAATTTATAAACAATAATAAGTTCACCATCCTTATTTCCTATCTAGGTTTGCCTGCAAATCTCGAACCGGTTTAACAACATTATTTGCTCAAATTTAACTGTAAGTTTTTTCAGGCGCAAAATATTTTGCATACTATGAAATGGAAGGTGTGGGATGTCACTGGGAAAATATCGCGTTATCACCGCTTGAGGGTGACGGTTTTTCACTGCTTGTAGTCATATTAATGATGCTCGCTGATCTTGTGATTTACGCTATTCTCGTCTGGTATGTCGAAAATGTTTGTCCAGGAGGTTCTGGTGCTCCGAAGCCATGGTATTTCCCGCTGTCCCCGGCGTATTGGACAGGTCGCTCAAGTGAAATTGCTCCGATGTTGGATGGCTGTGTAGCACCATTGTCATGGATCGAACGAGTCAAATTGTGTTTTGGTAGGGATCTAATTACATTTTGATTTTGAATATTTATATATCCTTTGAGGTTTTACGTTTGAGTCTTAGATTTGGATTTTATTTTGCAAGGGAAATACCTAAAAGTAAAAGTTTTTGCAAGTGAAAGCATTATAGAACTATTGTTTTATCATGTCGCAGCTAACATTCGTCTTTTGTTGCGCATAACATTCAGGGTCGATTTTCTTTGGGACAGTTTCATGTAATGTAATAACTCAGTTTATTACAGCTGATTTGTGATTTTCGAAAATTCGAAAACAAATTTTTGAAATGTAGCATGATGTTTGCTACAGTGTTACCTGTGCTACATTGTGGTGGAACTATAATTTGGCAACCGACGTTAGCCTATTGCTTGAAAACGTTTTTACATTTCGCAGGATTTTTACCTCAAAGACCACCAGCGTATGATGAGACAACATGGTCTGAAATGATTGAACGGCCAATTCTTGTCGAAGCTGAACCAAATGGACTTCCTTTGGGCGTTAAAATTGATCGACTCACTAAACGATATCATGGGATGCCAAGGGCAGCTGTTAATCAACTGAGCTTGAATTTGTACGAAGGCAAGCAAACCATTTTTGCTGAGGGTTTCCAAGATGTGAATCTTGACTGGTGTATTATTTCGTAATGTGTTTCTATACTTGTATTTGTGGCGGCTTGGAAAAGAATAAATTGGTATGGAAAGCAAGAACGAATTTTCGGACATGAAGTTTTGAAATTGAACGTTCCACAATCGTTGTATGAATGAAAATTTTTGACTTATGTTAGGTAGTAAAGGGTGTGAGCAGACACTGTTATGAATTTTGAAGCCACGCGACGTTGGTTTTGAAAATCGTTTCAGAAGATGTACGTCTGGCTAGTGTTTTTGCCTAACGAGAAATAAAACATTTTTTTCAATTTGTGAATTTTTCATCGTTTCAGGGCAAATAACTGCGCTGTTGGGGCACAATGGTGCAGGAAAAACGTCTACGATGTCAATACTGACTGGAATTCATCCACCTTCTCGTGGCACTGCGTATATTTATGGCAAAGACATAAGGACTGAGCTGCATGATGCAAGAAATTCTATGGGTAAGATAGTTTGTTATCATAACAAAATTAGCAAAATAGAGAGCAGGTTGAACAGTATCCAATTGTTTTCCAAAAACTGGAGTCCTCGTTTGACTGTTGGTGGGCACTGGAGCCCGTGTGGGGTGTTTATTCTTACTGAATTTGGTGGCGACAGAGCGTATCAGAACGATTTTACAGTAAAGATATATGCGCGAAGAGATTTTGAGTGGCCTGCTCGTATTCGCGTATGCCCTATATTTTTGCTTTTGTTGCCGCCGCGGCATAACGATGCCACATCTTGCAATGCAACCGTGCGGAGAGGTATTAAAACCAAAAACTTAAGCACTATCCTTGTTGGAGTTAAGCAATGATCATTGTATCACACAAAAAGCTTGAAATGGTACAATAATTATAGGAATGTGTCCTCAACACAACGTACTATTCAACAATTTGACCGTTATTGAACATTTGTGGTTCTATGCTCGACTAAAGGGGTTGTTTGGAAGTGCTTTAGCGTTCGATCTTGACCAACTGCTGTGGGACCTTGGATTACCGGACAAGAAGCATTGCAAGGTAACGATGCAGTACTTGAAACTACTGAGCAGAACTTGTTAGCAGGATTGACATTTTTTCTGGATGTGGGGTTAAAAGTTAAAAATTATGAGGGGACTGTACGACGTATCTCTAATCGTTTGTGATAAGTCTTTAACAGTTTAATGTAACTGCTTCTCTAGACATGTGAAAAATTCAGTAATTTATTGCGATTATTAAAACTTTTTTGTGTTAATTTGCTAAAATTGTCTATGGTTACTTTGTGCAAAATTTTTGGGACGTACAACGCGCGCAGTATAATTTAGTTCTTTGCTGTTAAAGAAACGACATCTGGCGGGACTTGTGTGCTGTTTCATATCGAGTTTTGCGTCTTCTTTGTTGTCTTAAATAGTTTGAATCTTCAGGTAGAAACATTGTCAGGTGGTATGAAGCGAAAATTATCGGTTGCTATATCATTTGTCGGCGGCTCAAGAACAATTATTCTTGACGAACCAACTGCTGGAGTCGATCCTTATGCCCGGCGCGCAATATGGGACCTAATATTGAAATATAAACACGGTACGGTTAATGGTTGAGATTGGAATATATCTATTTACCAATATTTTCAAATGTTTGCTGCAAATATCACCAGTTTGTGATAGGTTGTGTTACTGTTAAGCACATTTTTGTGTTTAGTTTACTCAGCTGCACTGGGCTAACTTCATGTTTGCAGCTGCGATAATTAGCTTGTTTGAGAACCCGCAACAAAAAAAATATTATAAGTTCATTAGTTCAGTTGTTAGTAATTTGGGTTGAGCTATACTCGTCGCGCGATGCTGGACGCATTGTTTCCTGATGTAATAATTGAGTGGATTTTGTTTTATTATGAGTATTTTTATTATTATTTTTATTGTAGTTGTTATTATTATTTTTATTATTATTATTATTATTATTAGAATTTTATTGTTGTTATTATTATTAGTGCTATTTCCATTATTTACGCTTCGGATTTGTTGGGATTTTAGGCAGGACGATCATGTTATCAACTCATCATATGGACGAAGCGGACATTGTTGGTGATCGCATCGCTATAATTGCGCAGGGTCAGCTGCGTTGCTGTGGTTCGCCGTTGTTTCTGAAAAGTAATTTAGGTGATGGATACCGTTTGAAGATTGTAAAACGTATTTTGACCAGTGAAGATGTCGATGGCGACGAACTAAATGATTCAGGTTGGTAACACATTTTGTTTCACTTTGTTTTATTCTATTTAAATAATGATTTTTATTATGTATTATTTTTCTTTACTTGGTTTTATCGTGACTGCTGTAACAAAGTTAATTTTGATATGTTGAGTGTTTTACCTTTCCAATTTAAAATATAGTTTGGGAATACAATGCCAGAGTGGGATCTTTTGCAAGAAATATTCACCTATCTGTCTGTCTATCTACTTACCTTGAGTTGTTGCTAAGTGATTATATTATTTCATTTTTGTTTTTGAGCTGCAAAAATGTCTTTAAATGTTTATTTTTTGTTAGAGTTTGAAATTTAACTAAAAGTTTTTCCAGATTTAACGCGTTTTCTGTTGATTTCTTCGGATAATGATACAAGCCGTGATATAAATTTACATTTCAGATTTTTCTCTTCCTGAAAAATAATGCGCAAAACAATAAATTTCTAACATGTTTTTGTTACAGGTATAATTTATTGTAAATTTTTTAATACAAACGAATTTTCTTAAGTTTTTTAGCATTTTATTCTGAACAATCGAGTATTCATTCAAGTCATGGCGGTTCAATATCAAGTCGTCATCAATCAAACCAGAGTACAGGTTCATCTGTATCAAATTGCAACATTAATACCTCGGCTGCGTTGAAATTTTCGTTTAAATCCGACTGTGATCCGGTCAAAATCGAAAAGTTTCTGTCTCGAAATGGTCCACCTGTGTCAACGCTTGAAAACAACTTTTACGAAGTTCATTTTGCGCTTCGAAATTGGCGGGTAAAAACGCTTTCAGCTTATTTGAAATGAAGATATAATAGGTGGAAACAAAATAATATAGTTTAGTTGTTCGTGCTTGAGTCGTGATGAAATATACATACTGGACTCCACAGCGGATCCCGCCTTGTACATATTTCAACCTTTCAACCGTGAATTCAAAAGAACATTATTAGAGGATTATGAAATCACAACCCAGGATTGGTCAAGTATTATTTGAATGCGTGATTAGTATTATTAATGTTACGTTAGACTCTTATACAGAAAAGTGTACAAATTTATATCAAGGGCTTGTAATACAAAACGAATGTTGCTTTTTGGGAATTTTTGTCAACGACGTAATATTACGTATACGGAATTGTTGATGCCGCGCCGTACATAATCTGTGGCAGATTTTCTATTTTAATATTGTTTTAAGATTTAATTTTCTGCCATGTTAAATGATTTTGCTGAACTACTACATAGTGTGTTTTGTTTTGCTTCAGGGTGCTCAGTTGGCTAAGCTATTTGAAATTCTAGAAAAGTCTTGTGTGAAAAAAGACCTCGGCATCGATAGCTTTGGTTTACAAGATTCCACTTTAGAAGAAATTTTTCTTAAAATATCGAATGTTGGGGTTATTGAAGGTGCGATAACCGGCATTAGCATTTACCTAGCGCTTTTAAGTATTGATATCATACGTATACCTTAAACTTTGGTGTGATTCAATCCATTTGCTAATTTGCTAAAACGACAATATTGGTTAAATTATAAACTAATTTTTAAGTTAGCCGTTTCCCTCATGTTTGTTAACGCCTTGTATTGACCCCAGTAAATTGAGAGGTTTGAACTGTAGCAGTTGTTTACGTTAGATTTAAACTGAGCGCTGGTTAATTAGGTTATAAAGTTTGCGCTCTTTCTGGTTCTGAACATCCAGTGCCTGTGTTAAATGTTGATAGCTAACTGCAAATATTGTGAAACCGGACACCTGAAAATTGTGAATTTAAAACCACTATTGGTTGGTTTTTTGCAACATAAACGTTGGGCCGGTATTTTCAAAGAGGGTGTGGCTCCTGACACCAATTGGTGATATGTTTTGTAGCTTTGGAATAGGCTTACGGCAAGATCTGCAATTTTGAACATTTGTCGCATTTGATTTGTCCTACTTCTGTACCTATTTTGAGATCTGCAATTGCAGGAGCTCATTACTTTGAACACCTATCACAACTGGTGGCAGGTGTCATACGTATTTGAGAATGTGGATCTTCATTTGAATATCAAAAATCAAAAAATAACAAAAAAATCAAGTAGATCTTTTATTTAGAGATACGACGAAAACAATTTCTTGCCGGCGATGACAGTGGAGTATTGGAACCGTTAGCGAATACGTCTTTGATTCATCCGATTGACGTAAATGTTGACAATCGAGTTGGATTTAAAGTTCCCGAAATACACATTGAAAAATCTTCAGATGACAGTCAGCATCAAGAAGACGCCCTGCACGACGTTGGCTCTATTCAGTGTGGTAGCTTGGTTGAAGGTATATTAGTTTACTTTTTAGCTTTAATTAACCAGGACTCTGTGTATAATTTTGGGCACTGCAAAGCTTCGAAAGTATGAAGCTGGAGTGTTAACCGTTTTGTTCCGTAACTATTTTGTTTCCTCACATGCACAATGTTTACTTTCACCGCACGAGCTTGAAGCGGCTGTTACATCAATATTATCTTGTGATTATTTTGTATGCTGTGTACATGTGTAACAGTTAAATACAACACATTGTGTATTAATTCGCGTACTCCTCCACATTGTGGACTTCGCTAGCCGTAAACTTTCGCTGTAAATTCTAGCACCATGTTATTTCTAAGATCGGTAGCCTATTAGCGTATGCTCAAATATGAACGGCACTTATCGCCAGTTGGTGTCTGACATTTCGCTAGAGGGTATGGGGCATCTCAACCACTCGGCGAATATTCTTCACTTGGATCCCCTAGTTTTAAATTTTTGAACTAACGCCACCTATAACCTTCGAGATACCAAATTAAATCAAATTCTATTTAAATATTGTAGGCTTATCATCCCAGCCTTCACATTACTCTACTCCAAGGGTCACTGGGTGCACGGTGCCTTTTACTGCAGTAGGAGGCTCATGCTCGACTTCGCTATCAAGCTACCCTTGTTGTCGAGGCGGAACTCGACGGAACCGGCCACCGGTTCGATATGTGACCGGGAAACCATTGTACGCGCAACAGTTTTATGCAATTATTAAAAAACGATTTCGGTTCGCTAGACGGAATTTGCGCGGATTGTGCTCGCAAACGCTGCTGCCTGCACTGTTTGTACTCGTCGGAATGAGTGTTGCGCTTACGGTCAGTTGTTGTATTAATAGATCACACAGCTTGAGTTTGTAAAATACTAGTTTTTGAAACTTGCAAACTTTTCCGAAGAGTTAAGTCTTATTAGAATAGTGTGTTATTTTGTAATGTTTGAAGACTAAATCGGTGACTATCAATATTGGTGATATTTTGCAGCAGCATTCTGAGTTATGAAGAACTTCGCAGCGTTTTCAGTTATTCTCTCAAAACTATACGTGCGTTAAATTGTCAATTTCAATACCATTACCCAGTGGCGTGCACAAAGGAGGATAGGGTATGTATCACCCCAAATTTCGGGAAAGACTCGAAGCACGCACATGTTGTTGAACAACCTGCAACGATCACAAAAGCTTTAGACTAAATCATCCTCTCCCAAAATGTTACCCTGGCTAACACGCGCAGGCTGTGGATAAAGTTCTTGGTCTTGTTATGCTATAGGTAGCCATGATTGAAGATTTGCCACCGATAACACTGTCACCCGCTCAGTACTATAACTATACTCGGCCCGAAGGCAACGTGTTTACATATGGAATTGTTCCTATGCCACAAGGTGAAATCCGACGCAACTTATCCAAATCTGATGTCTCTCCGGAGTCAATCATTGAAACGCTATATTTGCCGTCCGGGGTCAGTGCTACTTGCTTGCTGAAGTATCCTAACGAAACAAAATTCAGCGATTGGGAGTAAGTGGACAGCTACTTTTTCTAAATTTTTTCAGGATTTATGGGAGTCTCTGTCTCGTTCATGGTGTGGTTCTCGAGAAGAGTTGGTTTGCGGCGGTTTCGGTATCTGTTTTAGTCTCAGTGAAACCAGAACTCCGAATCCAAAGACAACTAAATTTGAAAAATTGTTTTAGTTATGTTAAGATGAGGGTGTAAAAACGATAACACAATGGAAACGGAAATCAGATATTCGTCTTGGCAAACAATCGACGGTTAATACTAATGCTCATGCAGAAACAAAATTATAAATTATAACCCGTAATATATACTAAAATAAGAGTGAATGAGTTTAATTTTTGAAACAGAGACTTCTTTTAGTCTCGTTTTTTACTGAAACCGTTCATCCCTGATTTTTTGCGTCACCGGAAAACGTCTGAATAGCAATAAATAACTATTGCTGCATACCAGAGTAGGTTTTATCACAATAATGTACAAGTAATGCAAATTAGATATAATAAAATTATTATTATTGGAGTCACAATTGAATAAGTCAAAACTAAAATGTAAATTTTATGTAAAATATCTAAAATGATATCAAAGGTATTGTTTCAGAGACACATGGCCTGATGACCATGCCAATTGTGGTCAACTCGGACCATGCAAAGTGTGGTCAACTCGGACCATGCAAAGTGTGGTCAACTCGGTTATTTTGTTTGAGTATAATTATACTCAGTATGAATTTTGAAAACTTCGAGTAATTTAAATTAGGATTCTCAATCGGCACTGAAAACTATTTGTTGTTTGTCCACGATTGCAAACTATAAGGTAGATTGATTGTAGTTTATTTTGTGATATGGTAATATTTATAACACTGTAATTCAGAAATTTTCGCATTTTGCAGAGTGAACACGACTGTTCCAAACTATAACTCTGATGTGATTGATAAATATTTTATATCAGCGTGCAAAGATGTGTTTATTGACGGACACAAGTATCATCGACCAAACTATATTCCGCTAATGAAAACGTTAAAAGCGTCTGCGCAATCTAGTACAATTGAAAATAGTCGATTTCTAACGCGTATGTTAAATTGTTTTTATGTTCTTTAAATTGCACAGGAAGTTACTCTGATTATTGTGGTATTAAGTCACGGCAGCATCGGCAGAAAGTGTGTTTAACACTTTTGGATTGTTGTTCGATTAGAATATGCCATGAGAGTTCTGATTGTGGTACCTGTGGTGTGAAATTTTGACAGTTGTGTTAGGATTCGGATGCGGATGCGAAAAAGCCGAATCCAAAAGCCAAATCCAACAATGTTAAGCAGTATGTTTTAAAGGTTTAAACAATAAAAATTTTAAATAACTTGTAAAATTAATAAAAAATTTTAAATAACTTGTAAAATTAATAAAAAAATTTTGTTTCAGGTCACAAATCTCAAAATTGACGTGGGGCACGAAATTTATTAACGTTTAAAAGTTATGCTGCTGGCATTGCTTTGATAATCTGAAACAAATTATACATACAACAAAAATTTGCAACGTGCAAGATTCCGATTTGGATTCGGATTCGGCAAAAATTAACAATGGATTCTGATTCGGATCCGGTCAAATCGTAAAATAGCAACACTATGGCTGATTGATTTCCTTGAAAATTACATTACTTCAGGATGCAACCGGAATTCCGGTTCCGGCATTTTTTCAGTTTCCGGATCCGGTTGCGGTAAATTTTTACCGGAATTAAAAATTCTCGTACTATAATTTAGTCGGCGAAAAATAAGATATTTTACTAAAAATGGCGATAAAACTTGGATAGATTTGATTAGTATAGCATGCATACCTTGACAATCGCCGAAAATAAAACATCGAAGGTAGATCTTGCTTCCATGGATTATGAAAATCTAAAATACAGCAGATAATGTGAATACCTATCTCTAACTAGGGTTATTATACCAATAATATTGCAAAATAGGAAATTAAAATGAATTTTTCGGTGGCATGCATTTTTCATTTTCCGGTTCCGACTCCGTTTCCGGTAATTTTCAATTTCTGTTTAAGGTGCGGCAACTACATCGTCATCGTCATATTATAACATTCCGCGTTACTATACAAAATGCACGTGTTCAAGCGATGGAACTGGATTCATATGCCCAAATTATGGCTACACTGATCCAGATCAAATTGCGTTACTAACATCTGATGTTTTAATTGATTTGACAGGGCAAAATCAGTCAGAGTATTTGCTGTACACTACGGATAAATTTAGACTCAGAAGGTACATAGGTCATTACTCTTCGTGGATTAGTTGTTGCGCTTATAATGGTTGCTTGTAGTGTTTTTGATGGATTAAAACCAGGTTTCGAAATTTGATGGTCAATGGCGAAATATGGTTTTTGCTGTATGTGCAATAAGGGTCACACTATACTCACCGCTCGTCACTTCAAAAAAGTAATTTTTTCTGAAATGTGCAGTACCGCGCAGGATCTGATGCTGCCGCGCGGCACATCTGAAATTTAGTTTTATGTTCGAAGCGCAGCGTGTGCGGAACAGAAGTGTAGCACAACCGTAATAGTGCGGTTACAAAAGCGGAGCGAATAAACTGACAGTCACGATTGTCATTCAAACACAATACTGAGACATTCCGTGCATATTTAAAACATACCGGGCACTTTTTTCTTATGTCCTACCTTTATTAATTGTTACAATATTATTATAAAAGTGTTATTTCACGTACAATTTTTTTCGATGCCGCAAAATTAGTCCACTTGTATATTAAAAAAGTAGTATATTTTGCGGCTAAAGCTTCTTGTTTTGAATGTCAAATTCAGCCCCAAAGTGTGAAGCAAGGTCAATGTTTTTTTATCGTGACAGGTTTCAACAGGTATGGCATATTCTGTATGCTGGCTTGTTGTTACGTGATGTGTTGCAGTCGGTTTTCGCTTTTAAATTGTGATGCTTTACAGACAAAACAGAGTATTTTGCATTAGTAGTATACAAATCAATATACTAAGGAAAAAAATCGCCCACACCAATCGACTTGCATAATTTAGCAAACCTTTGGACATCGATTAGAGTTTTGCACCCATGGTTTGGGTTTCATTTGACAGTAGCTGAAATGGAAAACTAAGTTTTTTTCAGAGTTTAAACAAAAACAATACATTTATACCAGGGTGCAACCGGAATTCCGGTTCCGGTTCCGGCATTTTTTCACCTTCCGGTTCCGGTAAATTTTTACCGGATTTAAAAATTCCGGTATTATAATTTGGCCGTTTTATTAACTTTGCTAATTTTTAAGAATCTCTTTTGAAAGCCACTTGTACTCCGAATATAAGCCATTGATAGTGGATTTCACTTCAGTCGATGATGAAAATCTAAAATACAACAAATAAAATAAATACCTATGTTCGACTAAGGTTATTTCACAAATAATAGAGCAAAAAATGAGATTAAAATGAAATTTTGGTGAAATGCATTTTTCACTTTCCGGTTCCGGTTCCGGTGAAATTTTCAAATTCCGGTTCCGGTAAATTGTAATTCCGGTTGCACCCTGATTTATACTCTTAGCTATTCTATTCTGGAGCAAGGGGTAGGGATGGGTTGGTAAGTTACATTTTACATTGCTGCGTGCAAACCAACTGTCTATTCAGTCAAAGCAGAAATAGCTTTGTGAGACCTCGATTAGGGTTTTATACCCACTCTATGCAATGCCATTTCATTTTAAAACCATTGTTCACTTCTTTTCTTAAAATGTTGCTCGTCCACTGTTGCCATTCGCCAACGTTTTTCTTTCCAGTAATTATGGAATGGGGAACATGTGTACTAACCGTAGGCTGTCCTATACTTCGGTAACCTCACGTACGCCTTGCTCAGGCTCCAGCTGTTCTAACCGTAGCTTGGTTTCTCAAATTATAATGCGTAGCGCATTGATGAAAGCCCCTAACCTACACGCAGCTGAACAGTTTTGTTACCATATAATTGACATACAGTAATTTGTTCATTGCTTGCAGATAAGTGCCCACCCCATCCCACATTCACCTTTTTTCAGTGTTTGTTCATAGTCATATAGACCACCGATATCCTAGCTAACTATCTTACAAGTTATGTTGCGCAACTGATATACTGTCAATTAAAACTTTAAACACTATTAGAAACATTATATTTTAATGTTATTTTTTGATCAATTTAATCTTACCAGTGCTATTCTACAGATTTTAATAGATCGTACAAAAGCTGTGTAGCGTTACTTATAATATAGATTGCTAGGTTAATGATGGACAATGTCACTTACCAATTTTTACGGCGAGTCACCATATTACAATTTCCTTCTGAATAATTTTCCATGTTAACTTTTGCATGTTATGCAAAAGGGTGACCGCTTTAAATATATCTTATATTCCCTAGGTATCAAAATATCAACAACAGTAATATACGTTTTTTGTTTGAGTAAAGCAGTTTGCTGTCTAAAAATCTTATATTTTAGGCTCATAAAAAGTATGATCCAGAAAGGTTTATATTGGGAATTAAAATTAGTAATTTTTTTCTTCCATGTTTAGTTTGATCTGCAATTCGTTTAATTAGACCCACTTGTTAAGGTTTTAATCCAAAGACCAAAAAAGTGGATAGATAACATTCAATTACATAACTCTGAACTTCAGATTTGAGAAACACATAACGAAATATATGTTTGCAGTCTTTGAGGTAGATATCCAAACTATTCTCACTGAGGTAGTTTTGTTTTATCATGATTCATTTAACTTCTATTCAGATTTCATGTTCAATAATGCAACGGTGCGCTTCACTGAAGCTTAATAGTTATTCACATCGGCATCTTGTGCATGTAAACTAGGAAGGGCTTAGTAGACATGGTTTTAGGATAATAGGATTGTCAGAGGACTGGGCGAGTTCATCCGATTCCAGCCTTAACAAGGGATTCGATCTCCGATTTAGAACTCAGAAGCCAATCGAACTCGCTGATAAATGCAACTCGGGTCAATGTTTAATAATAAGTAATTCAAGTATTAATGCTAAGAAACAAAATATAACATAAAAGACACAACTTACGAATACCCGAATAGTAATTAGTTTTCAACGAACGAAGTTGAAACTAAGTTGAATTGAAACTAAACGAAAACTAATTCCTTGAATTGAAAATTAGCTGGAAAGTAAACTCTGAATAAGTTAAGTTCATTTTCTGACTCCAAGAGAATTAACACCAAAAGAAGAAAACATGAAGAACGTAATGAATAATGCATAGAAATCAAAGAACATAAAACATCATATCTGGAACAGAACAAGAAAATCATGAGAATACAACATAAACAGGTTTTCTTCCTCTCAATTATATATTAACTTGCTTTTTAATTCAGATATAAACTCGTTTTTTATTTATCTTCTTTTGAGATTTTACTCCAGGTTTTCCTCCCAGAGAGGAAAACCGGTTTTTCTTCTCTTGAGTCAATTTCCTGAGTGAATTTGTTTAAGTCACGGGTATGTCATTATCTGGTTTTGTCATTGCCGGTTAGGGGTTAGCGGTGGGGGTCGCTCACAGTGCAAACCTCTTTTCGTGTTTGATTCATATATGTACGGTATTGACATGCATCAGCGCGGACACTTTGTTCCGAAAATTTCTACGATGGAAAATCCGGAGCTCCATACTCTTTGATTTAATTGAATTTGTTGGCTCTTTCGCGTGCTTTTTAGGAACTGAGCTTGAATTTCACCGGTTGTGTAAATAACACCATGATCAGAAGAAAAGTGATATGATTGAAAGTCCACAGCAACATCTCATCCACATTTTCAAACTCTTTGCTGTCTAAGTTTCAATACCGTTCATTTTCATTGATGAACTGCAGTGAAAATGATGTTTTTCCAAAAGTATTATCAACATTACTTCCAAAGGCAGTGCTGTTTAACCGAACACGAACAATTATTGATACCCGGTTCCATTTTAACTCAAAGTTGTAACAATATTGCAAGGGTTACGAAATTACATTGTTGCGAATCATAGTACAGCTCAGCTCCTACAAAATTGTTGTCTACAGTAGAACATTTGTAAAATTTCAAATGGCAACAAATTACTGCAAGTAACTAAATTAGTCTGAAGATTCCGGTATCCAGGTTCGGTTCATATTTTACTATTCGGTTTAAGCTTCAATACTCTTGGGTATCAGATTCTGTTCAATACGACCTAAGTGGTGAATACGTCCATTTCCGACATGAGTGTCGTCATAACTTATATTAATTGTCTTTAAAAAGATCGCAGCCATTGTAATGAAATGATAATAGTATAACTTAATAAAACGTTAAACTGCAAACGTTTGGTTAGGTTGCAGAGAGATGACTAAGTAGATTTTAGAGTTAACGAGACCGAAATTTGTTCATAAATTGACAACGTCTGGAGGTATCTCAACTGTCTCATTCAAAGTTACCGCTAGTAGCCAAAATTTGTGGAGACTTCACCAACAGTTAAATGTTTAGTTAATATTAAGCAACTTCTGTTGAAAACATCCAAGTGGACTAAAGTAACATCTCGGTTTCGTTTTCGTTTTTTTTTGAGTCTCGGTGGTTTGAAACCAAGACCTGAAGTCAAGTATTCAGCAAATGTATGTCTGTATTGTTGAAGCAAGTGATGGCTGATGAATAAAACTTTTCTGTGAAATTATGAAATATTATGAAAAAATCACAAAAAAGTATGAAGAATACAAAAGCTATAAAACACAAAAAACAATAAAAAACATTGGAAATAGTTTATTTTGATGTTTTTAATTTTGACCAAAAATTGTCCGAGACCGAGACTTTTCTTGGCCAGTCTCGGTGGTCAGGCCTCTGTTTTTAACCGGGTCCGCCAATCCCTGGGCACTAAATAAAACCATGCTAACCGGGAGCATTATTAATTCTTCGTGCATTCTCAAGTAACTTGAACACCTATTCTTTTAGAAGGTACCAATACGATAGAGCCGCACAACTAAAAATCTACGTATGTACTAAAAATGTCTACACCAAAATGACTAAGCGAACTGAACCACAATCAGTTCGTTCAAAACCCAACTCAAAAACATAAAGTGTTGCTTAGCATTGTTTAAGATTTACAGTAAATATTTCTGCACTATCGTTAGCTCTGTATGTGACGCTGTCGAATTTTAACACAAACAATTTTGGATAAAGGTTGAAATATTCATTCATGATTAATGTAAAGTTTTAATTTTCGGATGATAGAAATATTTCTGCCTACTCTACAAATTGGGCGAAATGTTGAAATGGTCACGAACGACCCATGCGTGCTGTAAAGTTTGTAATTTGGGATAACTGTAATAAAAATTTTTATATACGTAAGCTAAAACTTTTTCTTGATATGGATTATTTTGGTTAAGCAGGTGTTGCTTGAACCGAGCCTTCAGTTTTACGCCTATGCCAGCCTGATTTCAATAAACTACCTACTAAATCATGACAACTATTTATTTCAGCCAAATGTTGTCAAACACAAATGCAAATATATATTTTATCAACAGATGCACTGCAATATATCGGCAGAGGAAACTAAGTATTTAAATTCACAGGTTATCAAAAATAGGCAGAGAATCAGCATTTTTTCCAGTTTCGATACCGATACTGATAAAAAGTCCCACGTATTTTCTTTGCTGCTCCCAATTTAGACAAATGGAATAACCTGGATTTCATCTTGGTTGCGTATAGCCTAAAGAAACGATTTTTTGAGCAAGCAGAAAACTTTTGACATCTTTGAAACATCTGGTTATGCTCAAACCTGCACGAGTTTCAAAAATACACATGATAACAACCTCTATAACCACTAGTTTAAAATGAATATTTACTTACAATCAGTCGTGTGATAATGTTCTGACGCAGTGGTGATTTGGCTTAAATACGGACCCTGATCTGCTACTATAGATTGTATTCTTTTAATAATATTCTTTGGACGCTTTCTAAATAATCGACGAACTGATAAATTTATCGCAATTTTAATTAACTAATGCAAGTGATTAAACAAGCGCACGCTAAAATTATGCGTATTAGGATGACATAGTGAAATTAGCTCAAGTGAAGTCGAAATTGGCAGAGTAAGTAAAAATTGAAATTACTTTTGAAATACGAAGTTTTAGCTTGTTACTAACAGAAATATTTCCAAGTCAATCTATGATCCATGTTTCAAAAGGTATATTTGAATTCTAAATTAAGCAGTGTCGCATTTAACGCTTCACGGAAAAGTTGCTGCGCTAGAACCCGTGGCGTACAGATTACCGGTTCGCTGGTCCCCCAGTAGTGTAAACGTTACGTTCGATACAACGGTTCAATGTACCGTAAGTTTGGTCTTACAAGAAACCTATATGAATACACCACGAAACCTCATGGACTGGAGAGCATCTCTCACATTTTCCAACCGATCTCGCTAAGCAATTTTTCGTATGTGCGTATTGACAGTTGCTGCTCTAAATCTCGACTGACAAGCAGAGCAAGTCAAATCCAAGAAGATTGTGAATTTTCAAGATTTACAATTTGCTAGTTCAGAACTTCCCATTCAAGCGGTTTACCTCATAACAAACCTTTAGGCGATCGAGATTGGAAGTCAGAAAACTCACATAAGTCATATTATCAAAACAGCGTAGCAGTTATATCCAGTTAGCAATAGGTTTTGAATGGATGAATGGTTTAAGTTGCAGAGTCTACATTTTCAAATGTGTATACAACTATCATCAGTTAGTAGCAGGTCGGTGAATTCAAAATTGGTACACGAGTAGAGCAAATCAAAATAAACAACTGGTGATTGCTGCTGCACACATTTAAGAATGCGGACCATAGGTTTATATCTACCGCGTGAGCTAAGGATTAATACTCGTAATAAAGACACCCTATTGGTAGGTGAGCTCGCTGATTTTGTTCTCATTCTATAATTTTTCAAATTTTGCAGAAAAATTTAAAATCTAAAACACTATAAAGAGACACATGAAATTTTTGATGCTTTGATAATGTCTGAAACAAAAAACAGAATAACTGTAAGGGTGTATACTACTTGTATTATAGGTACGGTGGATTGTCTTTGGGCCACGCATTGCCTGGCGTCCCTGATAATTTTGGACTCAATGCACCTGAACAATTTCGTAAAATTGCTGTCAAACATGTTGCAAAGGTATTTTGTCATGTCCCTTCGTTCTTGCTTTTTAGTGATTCGCAAAAGTTTATTATTATATGTGTTATATTTTGTTTTCAATTCAATTAAGCCTGTTACTGCCAACCTTGAACCACTGTTCTTTTCCAGAGTTACCGTTGACAGTAGGTAGGTGTAGAGTGAAGCTTGGCGATATTTTTTAAAATAATTGAAAATTTTAAACAGTCGAATATAGGTATCATGTTCTTTTTAAAACAATACTTCATGTTAAACATTAACTTCGAATTGTGTTGCTGTTCCAGATCTGGTACAATCATAAAGGATATCATTCAATGACTGTATATCTGAACACAATAAACAACGCTTTATTACGCGCGTCGCTGCCTGGTTCTGCCGGCAATCCAAGCGCATATGGCATTACATTAATCAATCATCCAATGGAAGGAACAAATACTGCGTTTTCGATGCAGAAAATGTAGTTTTACTCTAGTACACTTTTGAGTTCAGTTTGCTTTGTTTAGGAGCGGATTAAGAGTTCATTACATGCTACACAATTTTAAGGATACAGCCCCGAAAATCAATTAAGGACGAATCTGAGCCGCTATACCTCACCGCATGCAAAAAGTTCTTTGTAAGAAAGATAAACTTGGTTCAATGAGTATAATGTTGTGGAGTTTGGTAAATATTAATTCATTGAAAACGACACCTCATGATATATTTTTATTTATTTTTTAGTTTGCTTGGAACCGACGTCTTAATTGCAATGTTCATTATTACTGCAATGTCTTTTGTCCCTGCATCGTTTGTGCTATTTTTGGTCATGGAACGCTCTTCGAAAGCGATTCATTTACAGGTAAGCTCGTTATGGCAGTGTGGTTAAGCGGTTGCATCTGTAATCGTATGTTTCTATCGCAATCTTGTGTTGTACTGAAAATCTAGCTTACGGAAACCTTGGAAATAAGGATATGTATATGTCAGCATGTTATTATCTGGTGACATTTCAGTCGCTTAGTGGCTTGTCACCGTTGATATACTGGATCGCGAACTTGTGCTGGGACATATTCAATTACACAATACCTGCGATGCTGTCTTGTCTGATACTACGCATATTCAATATTCCAGCGTACTGTGATGGTTATAATTTCCTTGCCATTGTGTCGTTATTTGTGTTGTATGGGTATGTTTTCTTTTGTGTTATAAAAAGTTTCGCAGTTTGTATTAGCTTTTTTATTCAAATACAGTCATGGATAGAATTAAGTGTAACCGCGATCGTGAACCACTCGATCGCATTTACTCACAACCGCTATTTACCGTACATCTCTACTCTTAAATTTGAAAATTTTAAATTTTCTGCTAAAATGTCACATTTTGGCAGTGAATTAATCTGTAACGCGTTAACCCTACGTTGTGGCACATTTAGTGGCAAGGTAAAATTTTATATTGTGAACTCCGCATAAGTGAATAAACGATTTTGCAGAGTTATACTACAAGCATTATTTTACTTATGAGTCAAAATATTTTTGTTTACCAGTACGTATGTAAATTAACCTCATAAGTTTTGTGCATCATTACACAAAGCTATCACAAAATAGGTTGTATACTGGTACTTTCGAAATACTGAAGGGAGTGACGATACCAAATAATTGGTGTTCTATTACAGCCCGGAGTCGATGCTCCATCGTAGTTATTATTTGACAGACACGTTTTTTCCGTTTTAGCGGAGTGGGAATGAATCTAGGTTATTTATTTTTTATTATGCAAGTATAGTAATTCAAAATAAGTTAGAGGCTCATAATGATTATTATTTTACGCTCATATTGTAGTCTTTAAAAAATTACCGTTTAATAAAATTAATTTTGTTAGGAGTAAATATACTAAACTAATTATTATTACTGTTTTGGGGTTTATTTAGAAGATAATAGTTCGATTAATGGCGTTCACCATTCATTCCTTCATGGTATCAGGTCTCACCTTTGTTAGTATTCTTTCGAAAAGATAAAAACGCATTTTTTCAACGCTTCTTTATCTTCTAAAATTTTGTGGTCAACGGTTCTTTGTTCAAAAATTTTGCAGATTATAGGAACTTATAACTATAAAATCATACTGGGAACAATTAACATGAGTATCAATAGAACTTTCTGTTATTTATGAACTAGCTTGTAAGCTAAAGACAAATAAATGGCATAGCCAGTGGAATATAAAAACAATCCAGAAACTATATGGCATGCAAAAGGAATCCTTGAATGGATCTATCTTAAGCTAAACACTGAAAAGGCACGGTCTTCTTCAGGTAAAATGAAAGAAAAGGTAGTTAGCTATTCGCTAATTAGTATATTACCTATGCCTTTTATAGCTATTCAGCGCATTATATATTAATAATTATTGGATTTGTCGGTGTATAACACTATAGCGCGGTGGGTTTTTGTATAAGGAACACTTAAATGTCGCTCTAATCTTTCTATATTTGCAAACTAAGAGGATACTCGCTAGTTAATATAATATTAACTATTACCATTTGATTTTATTCTATTGTCGTTAAGTGTGTCAGAGCTTCGCACCCTACGTGTAGCTCCACTAGGACTGGTAGTTTCGGTTTCATGTCATGTATATCGAATAAGCATTACAAAATTTTAAATTATTTCTTTGCAATTTTCAAAAATTCAAAAGCGTCGGCGTTACTTATGAAATGAACGTTCAATTGAGATAAGTTGTACAGAACTTAAAATACTTTGCTCGATCGAAGAGTCTCAGAGATTACTTAAGTTAGAAAAAAAATTACCAGCCAGAAGGTCGGCAGCAGCGGGTAAATCTTCAGCCACAATCACCCAAAACTCAAACGCGGCTGCAAAACCGCAATTTCAATAGACATTTACATTGTATTTGCTTTTAATATTTAAATATTCCCTCTGTTTTTATAAAATGACGTATTTTGGATTGTTTCAGTTGGTCGATTACACCAATGATGTATCCAGCGTCATTTTATTTTTCTGAGCCGTCCAGCGCTTACATAATTATGATTGTCGTGAATTTGTTTTTCGGGATCACATTTATTATTGCATCGTTTCTCCTACAATTATTCAGTCAATTCTCAAATCATTTTGATACGTTGTTTCGAATGCTCCACAAAGTGTTCCTCGTGTGTCCAAGCTATTGTCTCGGTCGCGGCATTATGGACATCGCGTATAATTATTATTTCAACGAATTTATGTACCAAACGCGTAAGTTTCAATGCAATGGCGATTGCGTGTAAATAATTAAAGTTGTAATAGCATACTGGTACTATCCAGGGTGGAACCGGAATTGAAAAATACCGGAACCGCAGTTGGAAAGTTAAAGTAATATTGAATTTTCTACCGGACTCAGAACCGGGAAGTGAAAAATAACTGTTATCAAAAAATCAGTTTTAGCGCTATATTACTGAATGTTTAACCATCCCAGCAACAAGCTGGCAGAAGGTGCAAAAAAGTCGCTGCTATCTGTCGCCTGCATGTTTATGGATATGGGTCAGCCGGTATTGTCATCCTCGATTCGATTCTTTTGGGCTTTATTACAGTCAGCGACATCTTACGACGCAACCGCAAGCAGTGTTTCTCAAGTGGGACACAACGTCAATATCCTAAAAATATTCCCATTAATGCCGATGCTCTAAGCAACAAAAACATAGAGGTCGTCAGCTACATGCAGAGGAAAATTCACAACATAGTTGCCATTCAAGAAACATGAAATTACGGCAAAATCGAAGTGACAAACAAAAATTAGCATAGGCAATTCAACCATGCTAAACAAATAAATATCAAAGATCAACCCAAAACTACGTGATGCTTGTCCGGACTTCTTTGGATGCCCGCACTACACGACGTATTTGTTCAATTGTCCAGTAAACTGCACTTCACTTACTTTTAAATTGTTATGGTCACAACTAGAGGAAGTTGTAAGATATCTCAAACTCGAATTGGACGGTGGCCATCTTTACCACATATTGTGACAACAACAAGAACAACAACAACCGTATAACCAACATATGGTCAGGGCATTTTTCCAAGATTTATCTCCAGTGTTGTTAGCATGCGAAACTGTCTAATTCTAACGAAATTTAGCGAAAAGCTTAGGTTTCGATTCCATTGTGCTCCTATTGAATGGCACGAAAACAAAAATTTATTAAATATTCTAAGCTTCAACATTTAAAACATAAAATTTTTAACAGAGCAGCATACCAGAATATCCATTGAAAATATCCCGAATTTAATCAGGGTACGACCGGATATCCGGTTCCGGTTTAATATCCGGCAAAAACTGATATCCGGTTACGGTGTGCGGTATAAACCTACCGGATACCGGATATTTACGATTGTGGTGCCGAATATCATAAAACTGCTTTTACAAGTGAGCGTATTGACATCTTGCTGCAATTTCATTTCTGAGCAAGTCAAGAAGCTCAAGTTTTGATAAATTCAGTTACTTTTCACTTATGTAATTGAGTGAGAGTTAAACGGTTTTTGCATTAAATAGTTTAAGTTTATAAAAATAAAACATACAATATCCGGTATCCGGTAAATTATTATCCGGTCGCACCCTCAATTTAATACAAAACCTTAATTCCGGTTGCATTCTGCTACAATTATATTTGAATTGGAGTTGTACTAAACACGAATATTCATGATAACATTTGCGAACGTTCAACTAATTGTAGTATCACAATAAAAACCTCTGCAGCAGCATGTTCCAATGACATTAGTTTGCCTTCAAGTAGTAGTTTAAACTATTTTTAATGACAACGTGGGTGTTGAAGAGTTTAGTTGGCAATTGAGTTGAATAGTTGCTGCACAACACTGCATAGAGTCTTTTATTACTAGTGGTGCTGTATTGACTCGCTGAACTCCAGCTGTATCATATTTAGCAGAATTCATCACTTCACAAATGGGATATGTAGGTGTAATATTTTATAAATAACGCAATAAGTTTTAATCGTTTAAATACTTGTGAAGATACACTCCGACTTAGAACGGCACCCTATGCTGCTTATAATTACATCTAGGCGTCGCACGTGTTTGTAGGCGAATTGTCAAAAGTGAAAAGTCCGTTTTCGTGGAGTGTCATCAACTATCATCTATTGTATATGGCATGCGTTGGATTTGCGTCGTTCTTGTTCACGTTGTTATTTGAATACTGGCGGTATAGAAAGTAAACGCTGAGCTTATGTTTTTTTTTATTAAAATGTGTTTTTAAGGCATCGAGAACATACATTTTACTTTACTTGCAAAATTCTGAATATTAATTCATTTTAAAATATTTACAATGACCGATTTTTTATTATTATTATTGGTTTTTCCGCGGAGAAACGTTAATATGCCAAATACATTGAAAGTTAATGATACGGTATATAGCACTTTAGTATTGCTGCTTTAGTGCAATGAGTGTATGAATGGATAATCGTGGATATAGTTCTATGGATTATTTTGGTTGTGATACTTGAGTGGGAAAAGTCACAACATTTAAACCTTTCAGTGCAAAATATTGGTAACATGCCGTGGTTTAGCCTACTTCGAGTGTTATTTTGTTTGTTTCAGAAGAAAAGTTCAAACAGTTGCAACAACGCCATATCAAGAAGAGATGTTGCGCATTGACTCAGATGTTCGCGCAGAACGCCGCCGTGTTGAAAGTGGATATGCGGATGCTGATATAGTAAAAGTTCACAACTTGACCAAACTGTAAGAATCGATTCATTAACTTTCCATTTTTGGACTCAGTGTTTAATTTTACGTAACGATAACAACTCTCAGTATTCATTCGTTAACAGTGTAATGTGTTTATACTAACCCACTTGACTTGCTTGTTTTTTCCAGAAATAATTTTGATGTCTTTAAAATTTTACTTGATGCGTCCCAAGACTCAGGTTAAACCCTCAAAATGTCTACTCAAGGTCGATTTTTGTTTTGCTTTCTGTATGCTATCTATTGAAATCCTTAGCTGCTTTTAGTGCTTTTACTATTTTTTTAAAAAATTGTAATGCGACGTTAGTTTTAATATTGTTAAGTTTTAGGTACCGTAATCGACATAACATTGGATCACATCATCTCGCTGTCGACAAATTATCGTTTGGCATTCCGGAAGGCGAATGTTTCGGATTGTTGGGTGTTAATGGCGCTGGGAAAACGTCAACTTTTCGAATGCTTTCTGGTGATTTATCAATTACGTCAGGAGACGCTTTTATCGACGGATTTAGGTTAATCTGTTTATTGCTATCCTAGCAAGCGACCTGGATTAATGATAAACACACAATATATTGTGATGGCTCCATTGCTTAGTACTAGCTTCAATAACTCTATTAGTGTTGTATATCACTTTGTTTGAACAAGAGAAATTTATTTTTCAATAAAATAAATTGCTGTATGATTCGGTTGTTTCTACTTTCAGTATTGTGGAAAGTCCAAACTATGCTAAAAGCTTAATTGGTTATTGCCCTCAGTTTGACGCGCTTTATGACGAGTTGACTGCACGCGAACACTTGCAATTGTACGCTGAAATTAAAGGCATCCCAAGACACAAAATGTCTGAGGTAATTTGTGGCATGTGGTTTTTAATAGGAAGCTTTATTTTTGCTACACAGTGTAACTTTATTTGTCGCCTCATTGAAACAGAATACGCAGTAGATTTTTGGTTCTCGTTAAAGCTTTGGTTAGCCTTAGGCCTAGGCTTGAGGCTGATAAACCCTGCGGACTTTGCGGTGGTCATATGCTGTCTATAAAAGGGATGGTGGTTTTGCTGCAGACTATACAATGGGCGATTGAAAAATTGGATCTCACCGCAGTCGCGGACCAAGTATCTGGGTCGTTTAGTGGGGGAACAAAACGAAAACTGAGTACAGCGATTGCAATGATTGGTAACCCGCGTGTGATGCTGCTGGATGAACCAACAACGGGAATGGATCACATTCGAGGCGGTTTTTATGGGACGTTCTGGTCGCTTTAATCCGGTCTGGTAAAAGCATTGTGCTGACTTCGCACAGGTTAGAAGGATTATATTCGGGCATCAGTAATAATGCTTTGAGCTTGATACTACTGGTGTGTACAGTCACGCAAAAAATTAAGTAGAATTCAGATAAGTTGGTGTGTAGATATTTTATCTCGATTCCGGTTTACAGATCACAGGTGACAACACCAATTTCTTGATCGTGTGATATTAAAAATATTCAACAGCATAGTAAATCTATATTCGTACAACGTAAAGAAACACAAGAAACGACTGAAACATGACCTTGGAAATGATTCATTTCATTTTGTTCCACAACTCGACGACCGTATTATTCAATTTAAAATAAAATTCTGCCTGTATGTAACTTGTTATAAATATAGTGACATCTTTACATTTTAGTATGGAAGAATGTGAAGCTTTGTGTACACGACTAGCAATTATGGTCAATGGCAGTTTACAGTGTCTTGGATCAATTCAGCATCTTAAAAATAAATACGGTGACGGGTATTCTTTAAGGTGAATGCTATGGACCTGCTTTATGCATTGGTCATAAATAAAATCCGAAATCGCCACACATATTCAGCTTTAATATATTAAAAAAGCATTTCATATTAAACACTTGAGTTAGCGCCAAATATTGTTGCAAAACAACTTCTATTCCGCCCAAACAAACGTATTTATTTATCAGCCTTGTGTATAATGTAATGTTCCAATTATTATCAATACCTGTTACTATCTCGGCCTCAACAAGTCACGGTTTTAACTTGTCTGTGTCGCTTTCTGAATCTTGTAGGTTCAAACCGAGACTAAAACTCTAAAACCAAGTTTATACTTTTTATGCTCCCTCCCGATTCCGAATCTACTCCGGCTCTTTCTATCCAGTTCCGAATCCGATCCTTTACTTCGAAAACGCCTTTGTTTAGATAAAAGTATTGGATGAAATTAAAACGATAGCCGTTTGTTGCTATGTCGATTTAACAAGCTTATTCTTGTAATAAAAGCATGAATATTTTGAAATATGGAAACTTGAATTTATTGAAAATTAGATCTGTGCTCCACAACCACAAGTGGAAATATGAAGCTTTAGGAATATGTGATTTGTCTGTTCCAACTCAATTTTAAATATATACCAGTGATTTGTCTCTTCTGACTAAATTTTAATATACACAAACAGGTGTTTTCGAATTTTGCTGGAGTCGGATTTTTAAAAACCAATTCGATTTCGAACCTTCAAATTTTGTCGAATATGAAGCCGAATCAGAATTGTTGTTCTGACTGTCTAGCAAATTCCGGCACATCAAAATACTGCCGTTAAAACCAAATACTAATAAATGACAAATGTGTTGATTTATAGGATTCGGTTATGCTCAGAACGAGATGGAGCAGAGTTATCAACCAATCGTGACTTGGTTCTGAAGTACATGAATCGTTGCTTTGCAGACACTGTACTCAAGGTGGGCTTATTGAGCTGGTGAACTAAACTCTGTTGATGCACAAACTGCAATATAAGAAATATCCAGAATTGGAAAACAATTTTTGTCGTGTTTGTTGCGAACAAAGTGCATTGACATGCTGCTGTATTAGATATTTTGATGTTAAATGAAAGTTTATTAGTAGAATATTACAGGAATGCCACAACTATCTGCATTACGAGTTCAATTCAACTATTGCGCTATCGCAGATCTTTTCACAAGCACAGCAGGCGGCGGACAATTTACCAATCGAGTCATATTCTGTCAGCCAAAATAATCTCGACAATGTAAGCGATTTTACTATAGATATCGTCATAGGTTTTATAAATATTTTCAAACAAAATGGAAGCCACAATGACTGATTTCATGTCTAAAGGCGTCTGAGGAACAAACAGCATATGTCGTTCTGTGGCTTTGCGAGCAACCTATTATCCGTCGATCTGTCTTGTTCGCTACTGTTGCGAGGTTCACATTATAACTGGATCAGTCAGACATGTTTTGTTCCATATTGATCGACATCAACACGAAAAACACTGTGATATAAATAGCGGGTGTATCGACAATAATTGACGTCGTATGATTTTACAACCACTGCTCTCTCGTATAGTTGCGTACAAGTAGCTATATCACATTATACCATGTTACATTTATGAAAATATTAGTATATTATTTTATACTCCAAACTTTTGGCAAATGTTATATACGGACAATGTAATATGTGTGCATCAATAAAATGCTAAAAAGATAGAAAGTGTACTAGTAAAATGTTTTCGAACACTGAGTTAACTTCTAAGTTTATGTTTTCGCTGAAAATTTTCTTGCAAACAGTTTTATAAATTTTAGTATCATTATGATATTCAATTCACGTCAACTAGCTACTTTAGCCATTTCAACGTGCAGATTACACACAATGTTCGAATATACTGAACCTCATGTGTTCGAAAGAAATGTATTGTAGGTGATGTGGTGTGTTGTAACACAGAATTAAATTCAGTTCGTAAAGGTTAAGTGTTTTGCTGACACTTTCTCTAATACTCCAATATATTGACAGGTTTTTGTCTTTCTCAAACATCAGCGTCAGGCCTAGCCCGTCAAAAGTATCCGCGCGATGAAAATGTCAAAGCAGATGATTTGAGGCCATTAACGATGGATGTGTCTATGTTGATGCGGATGATAATCTCGTAGCGATTTAGCCCTCCTTTACAAGGCATCTAGTTTCACATTACGCGATACATAAATATCGATAATTTTAAAATTATTGTGTTCGTTAATCTTTGACATACTTGTAGCTTAATCATGGTTTTGTAGTTCTTCCAAACATCTCTTCTTAGACTAATTTCAGTACTTAAATCCTCGAAAATTTTTTTGATCTGAACGACGGAAGTTTTACATATTGAAAAATTTCGCGTTCGAAAAGTCGAAACGTACTGTAAAATTTCCATATTATGATAATACTAGGTATACTAATTTCTGCTTAAAATTTTGTGTCTCAATCGAACACACCTTAATGTATATTTGCATGTGTGGATAAAAATTATTTGGATGGTTGTCAGTTTCGGTGTATTGTTTGTTTGTTTGTTTGTCCGTTGCTTATTTTTTAGATTGAGTTAGTGTTTGCCTCAAATTCATGGCGATTTCTGAGTTAAGTCACCGCCTTGTTTTATACTGTTGGTGTCTGTATCGAAAGTATTGTAACTGGATGAGTTATTTAGCGAAATTTTGTCTCTAATACACAACACAATTTGAAAATAAATGAATTATTTTGATTGTAGTTGTAACTGCTCGCTGACAGACAATAAAAATAAAATTATGCCTTACATAAAACACCATTTAATACTTAAAAAATTATTTTTAAAGGTTTCAATTTCAAATAATGATTTCGGATTTTTAAGACTATTAATGTCTGAAATTCAAAATCTTTTAGTCTTGAAAATTTAACAATTTTAAGGGTCTTGACATTTCAAAACAATGATCTTCTGTGTAGCTGCACAATATTTATTAGTATACAGTTAACTTTACACAATAATAGCATCACAGCATGTAACAGATCTTAAACAAACAAACAAACAAACAAACAAACAAACAAACAAACAAACAAACAATACACCGAAACTGACAACCATCCAAAGTAATTTTTATCACACATGCAAATATACATTAAGGTGTGTTCGATTGAGACACAAAATTTTCAGCAGAAATTAGTATACCTAGTATTATCATAATATGGAAATTTTACAGTACGTTTCGACTTTTCGAACGCGAAATTTTTCAATATGTAAAACTTCCGTCGTTCAGATCAAAAAAATTTTCGAGGATTTAAGTACTGAAATTAGTCTAAGAAGAGCATGTTTCGGAAGCAACTACAAAACCAGTGCCATTTAAGCCTACAAGTATGTCAAAGATTAACGAACACAATAATTTTAAAATTATCGATATTTATGTATCGTCGCTAATGGCCTGTAAACTCAGATGCCCTTGTAAAGGGAGGGCTAAATCGTCTACGAGATTATCATCCGCATCAACATAGACACATCCATCGTTTAATGGGCCTTCAAATGCATCTGCTTTGACATTTTCATCGCCGCGTGTATACTTTTGACGTCGCCGCCGCTCAGCGTCCTGATCGCCCTGATGTTTGACGAACGAGACAAAAACCTGTCAATATTATTGGAGTCATTTAGTAGAAAGTGTCAGCAAAACACTTAACCTTTACGAACTGAATTTAATTCTGTGTTACAACACACCACATTCACCTACAATACATTTTCTTTCGGAACACATGCGAGGTTTTCAGTTATATTCGAACATTGTGTGTCAATCTGGCACGTTTGTAAATGGCTGCAAAGTTAGCTAGTTTTGACGTGAATTGAATATCATAATGATACTAAAATTTATTAAAACTGTTTGCAAGAAAATTTTCAGCGAAAACATAAACTTAGAAGTTAACTCAGTGTTCGAAAACATTTTACTAGTACACTTTCTATCTTTTTAGCATTTTATTGATGCACACATATTACATTGTCCGTATATAACATTTGCCAAAAGTTTGGAGTATAAAATAATATACTAATATTTTCATAAATGTAACATGGTATAATGTGATATGTAGCTACTTGTACGCAACTATTACGAGAGAGCAGTGGTTTGTAATCCAATGCCATACGACGTTCAATTATTGTCGATACACCCGCTATTTATATCACAGTGTTTTTCGTGTTGATGTCGATTCAATATGGAACAAAACATGTTCTGTACTGATCCAGTTATAATGTGAACCTCGCAACAGTAGCGAACAGAGACAGATCGACGGATAATAGGTTGCTCGCAAAGCCACAGAACGACATATGCTGTTTGTTCCTCAGACGCCTTTAGACATGAAATCAGTCATTGTGGCTTCCATTTTGTTTGAAAATATTTATAAAACCTATGACGATATCTATAGTAAAATCGCTTACATTGTCGAGATTATTTTGGCTGACAGAATATGACTCGATTGGCAAATTGTCCGCCGCCTGCTGTGCTTGTGAAAAGATCTGCGATAGCGCAATAGTTGAATTGAACTCGTAATGCAGATAGTTGTAGTGGCATTCCTGTAATATTCTACTAATAAACTTTCATTTAACATCAAAATATCTAATACAGCAGCATGTCAATGCACTTCGTTCGCAACAAACACGACAAAAATTGTTTTCCAATTCTGGATATTTCTTATATTGCAGTTTGTGCATCAACAGAGTTTAGTTCACCAGCTCAATAAGCCCACCTTGAGTACAGTGTCTGCAAAGCAACGATTCATGTACTTCAGAACCAAGTCACGATTGGTTGATAACTCTGCTCCATCTCGTTCTGAGCATAACCGAATCCTATAAATCAACACATTTGTCATTTATTAGTATTTGGTTTTAACGGCAGTATTTTGATGTGCCGGAATTTGCTAGACAGGTCAGCAACAACAATTCTGATTCGGCTTCATATTCGACAAAATTTGAAGGTTCGAAATCGAATTCGGTTTTTAAAAATCCGACTCCAGCAAAATTCGAAAACACCTGTTTGTGTATATTAAAATTTAGTCAGAAGAGACAAATCACTGCGTATATATTTAAAATTGAGTTGGAACAGACAAATCACATATTCCTAAAGCTTCATATTTCCACTTGTGGTTGTGGAGCACAGATCTAATTTTCAATAAATTCAAGTTTCCATATTTCAAAATATTCATGCTTTTATTACAAGAATAAGCTTGTTAAATCGACATAGCAACAAACGGCTATCGTTTTAATTTCATCCAATACTTTTATCTAAACAAAGGCGTTTTTCGAAGTAAAGGATCGGATTCGGAACTGGATTCAGCAAAGCAGCCGTGAGTTCAGATTCGGAATCGGCGAGGGAGCATAAAAAGTATAAACTTGGTTTTAGAGTTTTAGTCTCGGTTTGGAACCTACCAAGATTCAGAAAGCCGACACCGAGACAAGTTAAATACCGTGACTTGTTGAGGCCGAGATAGTAACAGGTATTGATAATAATTGGAACATTACATTATACACAAGGCTGATAAATAAATACGTTTGTTTGGGCGGAATAGAAGTTGTTTTGCAACAATATTTGGCGCTAACTCAAGTGTTTAATATGAAATGCTTTTTTAATATATTAAAGCTGAATATGTGTGGCGATTTCGGATTTTATTTATGACCAATGCATAAAGCAGGTCCATAGCATTCACCTTAAAGAATACCCGTCACCGTATTTATTTTTAAGATGCTGAATTGATCCAAGACACTGTAAACTGCCATTGACCATAATTGCTAGTCGTGTACACAAAGCTTCACATTCTTCCATACTAAAATGTAAAGATGTCACTATATTTATAACAAGTTACATACAGGCAGAATTTTATTTTAAATTGAATAATACGGTCGTCGAGTTGTGGAACAAAATGAAATGAATCATTTCCAACGTCATGTTTCAGTCGTTTCTTGTGTTTCTTTACGTTGTACGAATATAGATTTACTATGCTGTTGAATATTTTTAATATCACACGATCAAGAAATTGGTGTTGTCACCTGTGATCTGTAAACCGGAATCGAGATAAAATATCTACACACCAACTTATCTGAATTCTACTTAATTTTTTGCGTGACTGTACACACCAGTAGTATCAAGCTCAAAGCATTATTACTGATGCCCGAATATAATCCTTCTAACCTGTGCGAAGTCAGCACAATGCTTTTACCAGACCGGATTAAAGCGACCAGAACGTCCCATAAAAACCGCCTCGAATGTGGATCCATTCCCGTTGTTGGTTCATCCAGCAGCATCACACGCGGGTTACCAATCATTGCAATCGCTGTACTCAGTTTTCGTTTTGTTCCCCCACTAAACGACCCAGATACTTGGTCCGCGACTGCGGTGAGATCCAATTTTTCAATCGCCCATTGTATAGTCTGCAGCAAAACCACCATCCCTTTTATAGACAGCATATGACCACCGCAAAGTCCGCAGGGTTTATCAGCCTCAAGCCTAGGCCTAAGGCTAACCAAAGCTTTAACGAGAACCAAAAATCTACTGCGTATTCTGTTTCAGTGAGGCGACAAATAAAGTTACACTGTGTAGCAAAAATAAAGCTTCCTATTAAAAACCACATGCCACAAATTACCTCAGACATTTTGTGTCTTGGGATGCCTTTAATTTCAGCGTACAATTGCAAGTGTTCGCGTGCAGTCAACTCGTCATAAAGCGCGTCAAACTGAGGGCAATAACCAATTAAGCTTTTAGCATCGTTTGGACTTTCCACAATACTGAAAGTAGAAACAACCGAATCATACAGCAATTTATTTTATTGAAAAATAAATTTCTCTTGTTCAAACAAAGTGATATACAACACTAATAGAGTTATTGAAGCTAGTACTAAGCAATGGAGCCATCACAATATATTGTGTGTTTATATTAATCCAGGTCGCTTGCTAGGATAGCAATAAACAGATTAACCTAAATCCTCGATAAAAGCGTCTCCTGACGTAATTGATAAATCACCAGAAAGCATTCGAAAAGTTGACGTTTTCCCAGCGCCATTAACACCCAACAATCCGAAACATTCGCCTTCCGGAATCCAAACGATAATTTTCGACAGCGAGATGATGTGATCCAATGTATGTCGATTACGGTACCTAAAACTTAACAATATTAAAACTAACGTCGCATTACAATTTTTTAAAAAAATAGTAAAAGCACTAAAAGCAGCTAAGGATTTCAATAGATAGCATACAGAAAGCAAAACAAAAATCGACCTTGAGTAGAGATTTTGAGGGTTTAACCTGAGTCTTGGGACGCATCAAGTAAAATTTTAAAGACATCAAAATTATTTCTGGAAAAAACAAGCAAGTCAAGTGGGTTAGTATAAACACATTACACTGTTAACGAATGAATACTGAGAGTTGTTATCGTTACGTAAAATTAAACACTGAGTCCAAAAATGGAAAGTTAATGAATCGATTCTTACAGTTTGGTCAAGTTGTGAACTTTTACTATATCAGCATCCGCATATCCACTTTCAACACGGCGGCGTTCTGCGCGAACATCTGAGTCAATGCGCAACATCTCTTCTTGATATGGCGTTGTTGCAACTGTTTGAACTTTTCTTCTGAAACAAACAAAATAACACTCGAAGTAGGCTAAACCACGGCATGTTACCAATATTTTGCACTGAAAGGTTTAAATGTTGTGACTTTTCCCACTCAAGTATCACAACCAAAATAATCCATAGAACTATATCCACGATTATCCATTCATACTCATTGCACTAAAGCAGCAATACTAAAGTGCTATATACCGTATCATTAACTTTCAATGTATTTGGCATATTAACGTTTCTCCGCGGAAAAACCAATAATAATAATAAAAAATCGGTCATTGTAAATATTTTAAAATGAATTAATATTCAGAATTTTGCAAGTAAAGTAAAATGTATGTTCTCGATGCCTTAAAAACACATTTTAATACAAAAAAAAAACATAAGCTCAGCGTTTACTTTCTATACCGCCAGTATTCAAATAACAACGTGAACAAGAACGACGCAAATCCAACGCATGCCATATACAATAGATGATAGTTGATGACACTCCACGAAAACGGACTTTTCACTTTTGACAATTCGCCTACAAACACGTGCGACGCCTAGATGTAATTATAAGCAGCATAGGGTGCCGTTCTAAGTCGGAGTGTATCTTCACAAGTATTTAAACGATTAAAACTTATTGCGTTATTTATAAAATATTACACCTACATATCCCATTTGTGAAGTGATGAATTCTGCTAAATATGATACAGCTGGAGTTCAGCGAGTCAATACAGCACCACTAGTAATAAAAGACTCTATGCAGTGTTGTGCAGCAACTATTCAACTCAATTGCCAACTAAACTCTTCAACACCCACGTTGTCATTAAAAATAGTTTAAACTACTACTTGAAGGCAAACTAATGTCATTGGAACATGCTGCTGCAGAGGTTTTTATTGTGATAATACAATTAGTTGAACGTTCGCAAATGTTATCATGAATATTCGTGTTTAGTACAACTCCAATTCAAATATAATTGTAGCAGAATGCAACCGGAATTAAGGATTTGTATTAAATTGAGGGTGCGACCGGATAATAATTTACCGGATACCGGATATTGTATGTTTTATTTTTATAAACTTAAACTATTTAATGCAAAAACCGTTTAACTCTCACTCAATTACATAAGTGAAAAGTAACTGAATTTATCAAAACTTGAGCTTCTTGACTTGCTCAGAAATGAAATTGCAGCAAGATGTCAATACGCTCACTTGTAAAAGCAGTTTTATGATATTCGGCACCACAATCGTAAATATCCGGTATCCGGTAGGTTTATACCGCACACCGTAACCGGATATCAGTTTTTGCCGGATATTAAACCGGAACCGGATATCCGGTCGTACCCTGATTAAATTCGGGATATTTTCAATGGATATTCTGGTATGCTGCTCTGTTAAAAATTTTATGTTTTAAATGTTGAAGCTTAGAATATTTAATAAATTTTTGTTTTCGTGCCATTCAATAGGAGCACAATGGAATCGAAACCTAAGCTTTTCGCTAAATTTCGTTAGAATTAGACAGTTTCGCATGCTAACAACACTGGAGATAAATCTTGGAAAAATGCCCTGACCATATGTTGGTTATACGGTTGTTGTTGTTCTTGTTGTTGTCACAATATGTGGTAAAGATGGCCACCGTCCAATTCGAGTTTGAGATATCTTACAACTTCCTCTAGTTGTGACCATAACAATTTAAAAGTAAGTGAAGTGCAGTTTACTGGACAATTGAACAAATACGTCGTGTAGTGCGGGCATCCAAAGAAGTCCGGACAAGCATCACGTAGTTTTGGGTTGATCTTTGATATTTATTTGTTTAGCATGGTTGAATTGCCTATGCTAATTTTTGTTTGTCACTTCGATTTTGCCGTAATTTCATGTTTCTTGAATGGCAACTATGTTGTGAATTTTCCTCTGCATGTAGCCGACGACCTCTATGTTTTTGTTGCTTAGAGCATCGGCATTAATGGGAATATTTTTAGGATATTGACGTTGTGTCCCACTTGAGAAACACTGCTTGCGGTTGCGTCGTAAGATGTCGCTGACTGTAATAAAGCCCAAAAGAATCGAATCGAGGATGACAATACCGGCTGACCCATATCCATAAACATGCAGGCGACAGATAGCAGCGACTTTTTTGCACCTTCTGCCAGCTTGTTGCTGGGATGGTTAAACATTCAGTAATATAGCGCTAAAACTGATTTTTTGATAACAGTTATTTTTCACTTCCCGGTTCTGAGTCCGGTAGAAAATTCAATATTACTTTAACTTTCCAACTGCGGTTCCGGTATTTTTCAATTCCGGTTCCACCCTGGATAGTACCAGTATGCTATTACAACTTTAATTATTTACACGCAATCGCCATTGCATTGAAACTTACGCGTTTGGTACATAAATTCGTTGAAATAATAATTATACGCGATGTCCATAATGCCGCGACCGAGACAATAGCTTGGACACACGAGGAACACTTTGTGGAGCATTCGAAACAACGTATCAAAATGATTTGAGAATTGACTGAATAATTGTAGGAGAAACGATGCAATAATAAATGTGATCCCGAAAAACAAATTCACGACAATCATAATTATGTAAGCGCTGGACGGCTCAAAAAAATAAAATGACGCTGGATACATCATTGGTGTAATCGACCAACTGAAACAATCCAAAATACGTCATTTTATAAAAACAGAGGGAATATTTAAATATTAAAAGCAAATACAATGTAAATGTCTATTGAAATTGCGGTTTTGCAGCCGCGTTTGAGTTTTGGGTGATTGTGGCTGAAGATTTACCCGCTGCTGCCGACCTTCTGGCTGGTAATTTTTTTTCTAACTTAAGTAATCTCTGAGACTCTTCGATCGAGCAAAGTATTTTAAGTTCTGTACAACTTATCTCAATTGAACGTTCATTTCATAAGTAACGCCGACGCTTTTGAATTTTTGAAAATTGCAAAGAAATAATTTAAAATTTTGTAATGCTTATTCGATATACATGACATGAAACCGAAACTACCAGTCCTAGTGGAGCTACACGTAGGGTGCGAAGCTCTGACACACTTAACGACAATAGAATAAAATCAAATGGTAATAGTTAATATTATATTAACTAGCGAGTATCCTCTTAGTTTGCAAATATAGAAAGATTAGAGCGACATTTAAGTGTTCCTTATACAAAAACCCACCGCGCTATAGTGTTATACACCGACAAATTCAATAATTATTAATATATAATGCGCTGAATAGCTATAAAAGGCATAGGTAATATACTAATTAGCGAATAGCTAACTACCGTTTCTTTCATTTTACCTGAAGAAGACCGTGCCTTTTCAGTGTTTAGCTTAAAATAGATCCATTCAAGGATTCCTTTTGCATGCCATATAGTTTCTGGATTGTTTTTATATTCCACTGGCTATGCCATTTATTTGTCTTTAGCTTACAAGCTAGTTCATAAATAACAGAAAGTTCTATTGATACTCATGTTAATTCTTCCCAGTATGATTTTATAGTTATAAGTTCCTATAATCTGCAAAATTTTTGAACAAAGAACCGTTGACCACAAAATTTTAGAAGATAAAGAAGCGTTGAAAAAATGCGTTTTTATCTTTTCGAAAGAATACTAACAAAGGTGGGACCTGATACCATGAAGGAATGAATGGTGAACGCCATTAATCGAACTATTATCTTCTAAATAAACCCCAAAACAGTAATAATTAGTTTAGTATATTTACTCCTAACAAAATTAATTTTATTAAACGGTAATTTTTTTAAAGACTACAATATGAGCGTAAAATAATAATCATTATGAGCCTCTAACTTATTTTGAATTACTATACTTGCATAATAAAAAATAAATAACCTAGATTCATTCCCACTCCGCTAAAACGGAAAAAACGTGTCTGTCAAATAATAACTACGATGGAGCATCGACTCCGGGCTGTAATAGAACACCAAATATTCAGTATTTCGAAAGTACCAGTATACAACCTATTTTGTGATAGCTTTGTGTAATGATGCACAAAACTTATGAGGTTAATTTACATATGTACTGGTAAACAAAAATATTTTGACTCATAAGTAAAATAATGCTTGTAGTATAACTCTGCAAAATCGTTTATTCACTTATGCGGAGTTCACAATACAAAATTTTACCTTGCCACTAAATGTGCCACAACGTAGGGTTAACGCGTTACAGATTAATTCACTGCCAAAATGTGACATTTTAGGAGAAAATTTAAAATTTTCAAATTTAAGAGTAGAGATGTACGGTAAATAGCGGTTGTGAGTAAATGCGATCGAGTGGTTCACGATCGCGGTTACACTTAATTCTATCCATGACTGTATTTGAATAAAAAAGCTAATACAAACTGCGAAACTTTTTATAACACAAAAGAAAACATACCCATACAACACAAATAACGACACAATGGCAAGGAAATTATAACCATCACAGTACGCTGGAATATTGAATATGCGTAGTATCAGACAAGACAGCATCGCAGGTATTGTGTAATTGAATATGTCCCAGCACAAGTTCGCGATCCAGTATATCAACGGTGACAAGCCACTAAGCGACTGAAATGTCACCAGATAATAACATGCTGACATATACATATCCTTATTTCCAAGGTTTCCGTAAGCTAGATTTTCAGTACAACACAAGATTGCGATAGAAACATACGATTACAGATGCAACCGCTTAACCACACTGCCATAACGAGCTTACCTGTAAATGAATCGCTTTCGAAGAGCGTTCCATGACCAAAAATAGCACAAACGATGCTGGGACAAAAGACATTGCAGTAATAATGAACATTGCAATTAAGACGTCGGTTCCAAGCAAACTAAAAAATAAATAAAAATATATCATGAGGTGTCGTTTTCAATGAATTAATATTTACCAAACTCCACAACATTATACTCATTGAACCAAGTTTATCTTTCTTACAAAGAACTTTTTGCATGCGGTGAGGTATAGCGGCTCAGATTCGTCCTTAATTGATTTTCGGGGCTGTATCCTTAAAATTGTGTAGCATGTAATGAACTCTTAATCCGCTCCTAAACAAAGCAAACTGAACTCAAAAGTGTACTAGAGTAAAACTACATTTTCTGCATCGAAAACGCAGTATTTGTTCCTTCCATTGGATGATTAATTAATGTAATGCCATATGCGCTTGGATTGCCGGCAGAACCAGGCAGCGACGCGCGTAATAAAGCGTTGTTTATTGTGTTCAGATATACAGTCATTGAATGATATCCTTTATGATTGTACCAGATCTGGAACAGCAACACAATTCGAAGTTAATGTTTAACATGAAGTATTGTTTTAAAAAGAACATGATACCTATATTCGACTGTTTAAAATTTTCAATTATTTTAAAAAATATCGCCAAGCTTCACTCTACACCTACCTACTGTCAACGGTAACTCTGGAAAAGAACAGCGGTTCAAGGTTGGCAGTAACAGGCTTAATTGAATTGAAAACAAAATATAACACATATAATAATAAACTTTTGCGAATCACTAAAAAGCAAGAACGAAGGGACATGACAAAATACCTTTGCAACATGTTTGACAGCAATTTTACGAAATTGTTCAGGTGCATTGAGTCCAAAATTATCAGGGACGCCAGGCAATGCGTGGCCCAAAGACAATCCACCGTACCTATAATACAAGTAGTATACACCCTTACAGTTATTCTGTTTTTTGTTTCAGACATTATCAAAGCATCAAAAATTTCATGTGTCTCTTTATAGTGTTTTAGATTTTAAATTTTTCTGCAAAATTTTAAAAATTATAGAATGAGAACAAAATCAGCGAGCTCACCTACCAATAGGGTGTCTTTATTACGAGTATTAATCCTTAGCTCACGCGGTAGATATAAACCTATGGTCCGCATTCTTAAATGTGTGTAGCAGCAATCACCAGTTGTTTATTTTGATTTGCTCTACTCGTGTACCAATTTTGAATTCACCGACCTGCTACTAACTGATGATAGTTGTATACACATTTGAAAATGTAGACTCTGCAACTTAAACCATTCATCCATTCAAAACCTATTGCTAACTGGATATAACTGCTACGCTGTTTTGATAATATGACTTATGTGAGTTTTCTGACTTCCAATCTCGATCGCCTAAAGGTTTGTTATGAGGTAAACCGCTTGAATGGGAAGTTCTGAACTAGCAAATTGTAAATCTTGAAAATTCACAATCTTCTTGGATTTGACTTGCTCTGCTTGTCAGTCGAGATTTAGAGCAGCAACTGTCAATACGCACATACGAAAAATTGCTTAGCGAGATCGGTTGGAAAATGTGAGAGATGCTCTCCAGTCCATGAGGTTTCGTGGTGTATTCATATAGGTTTCTTGTAAGACCAAACTTACGGTACATTGAACCGTTGTATCGAACGTAACGTTTACACTACTGGGGGACCAGCGAACCGGTAATCTGTACGCCACGGGTTCTAGCGCAGCAACTTTTCCGTGAAGCGTTAAATGCGACACTGCTTAATTTAGAATTCAAATATACCTTTTGAAACATGGATCATAGATTGACTTGGAAATATTTCTGTTAGTAACAAGCTAAAATTTCGTATTTCAAAAGTAATTTCAATTTTTACTTACTCTGCCAATTTCGACTTCACTTGAGCTAATTTCACTATGTCATCCTAATACGCATAATTTTAGCGTGCGCTTGTTTAATCACTTGCATTAGTTAATTAAAATTGCGATAAATTTATCAGTTCGTCGATTATTTAGAAAGCGTCCAAAGAATATTATTAAAAGAATACAATCTATAGTAGCAGATCAGGGTCCGTATTTAAGCCAAATCACCACTGCGTCAGAACATTATCACACGACTGATTGTAAGTAAATATTCATTTTAAACTAGTGGTTATAGAGGTTGTTATCATGTGTATTTTTGAAACTCGTGCAGGTTTGAGCATAACCAGATGTTTCAAAGATGTCAAAAGTTTTCTGCTTGCTCAAAAAATCGTTTCTTTAGGCTATACGCAACCAAAATGAAATCCAGGTTATTCTATTTGTCTAAATTGGGAGCAGCAAAGAAAATACGTGGGACTTTTTATCAGTATCGGTATCGAAACTGGAAAAAATGCTGATTCTCTGCCTATTTTGATGACCTGTGAATTTAAGATACTTAGTTTTCTCTGCCAATATTTTACAGTGTATCTGTCCATAAAATATATATTTGCATTTTGCGGTGTTTGACAACATTTGGCTAAAATAAATAATTGCTCATGACTTATTAGGTAGTTTATTGAAATCAGGCTGGCATAGGCGTAAAACTGAAGGCTCGGTTCAAGCAACACCTGCTTAACCAAAATAATCCATATCAAGAAAAAATTTTAGCTTACGTATATAAAAATTTTTATTACATGTTATCCCAAATTGCAAACTTTACAGCACGAACATGGGTCGTTCGTGACCATGATTCAACATTTTGCCCAATTTGTAGAAGTAGGCAGAAATATTTCTATCATCAGAAAATTAAAACTTTACATTAATCATGAAGCGAATATTCCAACCTTTATCCAAAATTGTTTGTGTTAAAATTCGATAGCGTTACATACAGAGCTAACCATATGTACATAAATATTGTACTCTAAAACTAAAACAATGCTAAGCAACACTTTATGTTTTTGAGTTGGGGTTTTGAAAACGAACTGATTGCGGGTCAGTTCGCTTAGTCATTTTGGTGTAGACATTTTTAGTACATATGTAGATTTTTAGTTGTGCGGCTCTATCGTATTGGTACCTTCTAAAAGAATAGGTGTTCAAGTTACTTAAGAATGCACGAAGAATTAAGTAGTGCTCCCGGTTAGCATGGTTTTATTTAGTGCCCAGGGATTGGCGGACCCGGTTAAAAACAGA
>JASANG010001697.1:0-81334 GCA_030248215.1 Enoplolaimus lenunculus
AATAGAAATTGCCGGAACTTCCGGCAAAAATTCTACCGGAGCTGGAGCCAGAGCCGGTTTTTGACTTTCGGCCGGAACAGGAGACAGACTTTGGTTGTTGTATGGTTAATATCTTTAATACAAGCGCCATACGTATTACTAAGTTTCGCAAGCTATGCGAGCAAGAAGCCAGGCGTATTTTTGTATATGAAACGAGAGGAATTCGCAGAAATTAATTTATCGTTTCAAAAACCTACTGTTTTTGCATGGACGTAGTTAGGATTTTGAATAGAAGTTACGTTCTGTGAAAACAAATTTTGAATTTTGTAAACAAGTTTCATCACGCTGAATTTGTGTATATTGTTTTGAGCATATTGTTTTTATTGAATATCTGCTTTGCACACTGCTGTAAAAGATTCAAAACTTGCGTTTGAAGCCAGAGGTGTCGTCGGTCACCAAGACTTTTGTACTTCAGAACGTTGTAATACGAATACAGAAAAGCTTATTTCCTTTTACAGCAAAATTTTCAAGCAAAAACTCTGCGATTCATATGTGGTTCGATTGCTTTGACGTTTTGATTATCTAATTTAGTTTGACATCTTAGCTTAACGTGAAGTTAAACCTCAATCTAAATGTTCCGATGAATCTACGTAACCCTTAACCTGGGATTAAAAACAAACAGTTGCAAGTATTTCATTTGCTTAATTAAACATTAATGTTGCTAGCAACCTGGCTGCAGTGTCCCTCAGACGGAAGGGTCGAGTGACGAAAACGAAAGTAAGCCTCACAAACATGATAAAAGCACTGAAGATTACTGCGGCACTAACCAGGGTTGGGACAAGCTCAAAGAACCTCATTTTGTGAACTTTTCTTGGAAGGTGTCTTTCCTTCATTTCTTTGCGGATTCCATTGCACGTGTGTACAACTAATTTCAGTTTCTTCGGAATTCGATACCCCCACAGTTAATCCCTTGAGCAATCACTTAAACCGTTATGCTCTTCTAGTTTGCACAGAAACTCTACAGGTTAGACGACTAATACGAGTCGAATGGGCTCAGCGTGAATCCCGCGTAATTGGCCAGCGGAGAAGCTTGTCAATTATCATCGAACAATCAGGATATGACGGGTAAAACATACATATGACAGCAACAGCAGTATTCAAAAACAACACCAACAATAATAATAATAATAATAATAATAATAATAATAATAATAATAATAATAATAATAATAATAATAATGACAACAACGCCAATTACATATTTATATACAACCTTAAAATCCCAAAAATTGGTTCCTGAGTGCTCGCACCATTAAACATTCTTGTGGTGTTGCCCTCGTTTTTAGCTCAACAACAACTCCAATGTCATATTACATTACCTTACAAATCACCGCTTTCAAATGATCAATGTGCACAATGGACGTTATGTCAAGTGATACTGTGGGACATTTACGCGAATATCATATGATATTCCAAAATTTCAGCAAATATATTATGATATTCGACGGGACAGCGTAATCTATGGGTGCTATACAGGAATGGAAAGTTGAACAGCAGAGGCATAGATGTGCTTTAAATATCAATGCAAAACGTTTATGACACAAAATCGTTCACAACCACAGCTTCATAATTGGAAAATTCAAATTTGATATTCTAGTATCATATGGTATTCAACAGGACAATTTGGGAAGGTTACCACAAGCATGTAGACATTTGAAAATATATCATATGGTATTCGCAGACAATACCTCGAATATCATATGATATTGAAGAGCAAAATGTTATCTGTACATGATAATCGCAGACAAATACGCCTTTTTGAATACGATATGGTGTCTACAAGCCGACAAAATGTTGTCCAATAGTCTAACAGGAACAAAACGTGTTCCAAGTTTCTCTGTTATAACGTGAACCCTTGATTAGGGTATAGCCAATGAAAAACAGTGTCCCTGACAATATAACACACGACCACACAAATGCACGGCGGGGTGGGCTGATGCAAATTTCGGCAACTCAGTCCGTAAAAAACTGAAAGTCAATGTTTATGGTGTTCATTTGATTCGTTGATCATTATGTGACTTCAACAACAACCTAAAAAAGTTTACAATAATCTTTTATCGCTAAACATTAACTTATGACATAACCATCAATACAGTACCAAATAGTGAGTTACGTATTTAAAAAAAATTGCAGGCTTGTTTTAGGTATACTTATCAAAATTATTTTGGACTTTTGTCGCGTCGTAACCGCCTATTATATACCTCGAAAACTAGCACCTGTCAGCTAGCTGATCACAAACTTATGGGTTTGAATTCGACGAATACTCTGCTAACCGGCATCGTTGTTCCAACTTTAATGAATTTAATCCCAAGTTTAGTTCAAAATAAACACTTTACACAGCTGAAAATGGTGGATAACCGGATATTTGTTTCCGTTACTTGGAAGAGCGGGTGTGCGTTTCGGTTTTCGTTATAAAAATATACCGAAGATTCTGTTATTATTGCGCTCAAAATTAGTTATAAATCACGTTTCATTATAAATGTGTTGTCCGTTTCCTGCAACTTGAGCTGTGTTTTGGCGGGGCGACATTTCCTCGCAAACGTCAGCGTAGATATCTTGCAGTTGAGTGGTGATTGCAAATGCTTTCCACTGCCGAGGCTGATTTGTTCGAGCTCGGAAAAAATAAAAATTCAGTTGATATTGACTCTATGGTATTCGGTGGCCTGCCAACTTGACTCCGATATTTCGGCGCCCCAACAAACCTAAACCTAATCGGTGTGCAAAGCATCAGGTCGACGAGTTGTAGTTTTTGCTCTGTGAGGAGTTGTCGGATCGACTGGTTGTCAAAATCGACGAGTTGTCGGGCTGTAATATGTCGGTCAACGAGTTTTATGACGTGGATTATCGTATTATTGTTGAGATTGTGTAAATTTTTTCAGAATCCACAAGATTTATGACATAACGTTCTGAAATATTTATTAAGCATTGACAGATTAAAGCAATGCAATTCCATCAATTTAACAGTACCCTTGCATGTTTTATGTGTTTATTGATCCTGTTTACCAATGGCGTCTACTGGTTAACGGTCACAAGAAACAGTAAGTTTCAAGATCAAATTAAAACAATAAACCAGAGTAAGTCTATGCCGCCTAAGTCCAAGCGAAGTCCATTTAAGTAAAATTAAGCAATAATTCCTGTCATGCCAATATGCAACTGGATATTAAACAAAATGCAATTTTGGCTGATGTTATCCTTCAAGTGAAATTAACGCATGTTAAAGTACAATTGTTTCAAGTCATGGCTTATGTCAATTAGTGAAGAAGCTTAGACTTAAACTAAAATTTATGACTAGGATTAGGCTTAGATTTAGGGTTCGCATTCTGGGTTGAACCTTATAATTAAACTATGGGGATGCTGAAGTCATCATCAACCACTGTTTGCAGTTACTATTGTATCAGCTATCAACCTCAAATATATGTTGTAACAACGAATTCGCCGATAGATACAATATTTGGCTGAAATAAAGGATTTATAAAAATAGGAATATATGTTCGGAAATTAACATTTGGGTTATTGAAATATTTCCTGAAAAAACTGAAAACTATAGTCGGCGTTTATTGAGAAAGTTTGGATATTTTCAGTAAATGGAAATTTTGAAAAAATCCGGATACAGCGGCAAAATTCGAGCTTTTTTACGGAAATACAAAGATTTGATTTGAGTAGCTAAATTAGCCTGCGCCGGAAGTTTTGGCAAATTGATATATTATATTCTGAAAAACTTATGCGTGGTTCCCGTTACAAGTTGTGCGCTTGGTACCTGTTTTGTCACTTACCCATAGCAGGAGGTAGAAACAACCTATATGAATAGGTTGTAAGCTAGCTACTACCCATATGGGTACTATACGTTTGTAGCTATGGGTAGCTAGTCATCGGTTTGTTACCCATATGGGTACCTTGCGATTGTTTTAATAATATTTATAGCTAGTGTCATTTTTACAGTTTTTCAAAAGATAAATAGTAAAAACAGACTAAACCGAACTTGTAAAATAAAAGTTGCTGTATTGAAGCGTTTTAAAGGACAAGCTTGAAGGTTTATTAAGTTGGCATCTATATGGGCTACGAGCAGACATCTTGACTCTGCCCATATGGGTAGGTCAATTTTTCGAAAACCTAGCTATGCATAACATTTTATTTTCTGTTGGTATCCATATGGGTAGCAAAACGATTAGTGTGTACCGCTATGGGTACAGTGACAAAACAGGTGCCAAGCGCGCTATTGCTAACGTGAACCCCGCATTAGAAAACTGGTGGACTGTTTGTTGAGAAATTTGGATGTTTTCAAATAATTACAGTTTTGGAACATTTCCGTACTTGGGAAAGTTAGCGCCTTTTTGGGAAATTTTGTGTATTAAAGATCAAACATGTCAGAGCGGTGCCAAGCAATTTAATCTTTGCCGAAATTTTAAATGACTTTCATGCGGGATTAACACATCATACAAAATGACAGGACAAAACAACATGCGTACAACAGGTGACTTTTGAGGGGGTAGTGCCATGTACACTGAAGCCAAAAATTTCAGTATCCTGGACACTAAAGCTTTTGTTTAACATTCGGGACACTGAAGCCAAAAAAGCTTACATTTGTTCCGTCCGTAGCTTTTGGTACCCGAAGTGTTTACGTGACACAAGTTATCATCTAACGCCGATGCATTTCTTACACGTTAACAACGTCCCTATTGTACCGCTTTACGTTTTGTAGCGTTACGTTGAGTTGCAATATTTGTTCGGCACGTGGTCCTTTTAAGGGCATCCAGTTTTTTTGTGGGTACTATAAGACAGAGGTGGCTAAGATCAGGAAAGAAGTCTCGGTTCCAGTCTCGGCAAGTTTCAGTATTTGGCTGCTCTCGGTTTCTTGAGTCTCCGCGGTTTAAAACCGACACTAGGGGTCGAGGATTCAGCAAATGCTGGTAGACATGCAAAAAAGTAAAATTTAATATTGTTCAGGCAAGTTATTAATCGTAAACTCAATTTGACTAAGCTAAAACTTGCATCGAAGATTAATAAAACTCCATTAGCGATAGCGCCGGCGGAAGCACCCCCTAAGCCCCCATTTGGGGTTCCAAAGGGTAAGCAAGTTTTCGCGAACCACGCAGTTATAGAGCTGTGAAATGTTTTTTCTGGACGGCCCTCAGGCTTGTTGGCTTTTGGCCTTGAATATTCTAAAGCTGGCCGTAATTAGCGATCAATATAGTATAAATTATCAAATTTTTGACTCAAAGTAAAATTTTTCGATAACCATGGTTTATACAATACATCCGTCATTTTCATGTCAACAAATTTTTGGTGTTTATCAATCAACTGTATTTGTTTTAATTTTTCGGTTCTACATCAATAATGTTACCCAATATGTTTTATTTGAACAAAAAAACGTGTCGGTCGATGTTAAACAACTCAGAATTAAACTTTACCTGGGTTCGTGAAGATTGCGAGCGTCTAGTATACAGGGAAATGTAAGCAACTTGTTTTAACGTTTTGTTCAATTTGAACAAAGCACGGGTACACAGGTTATCTCAACATACAAGTGTTCGTATGTCACGTCACATTATCAGACATATGGTGAATATCATATGATATCCCAAATTAACAGCATATATGGTCTGATTTTCAGCAAGACAGATTTGGAGTATCATATGATGTTTTGCTACTCAGTTTAAGTGTATTATATGATATTCTATTATGTAGTTCATGACGTATCGTAAGGCAATCCGCTAAAATTCAAATTTTCCTATCAAAATTTGAGTGTTCCCGCCAAAATATGAAGTTTCCCAAAATTTGAACTTCTCGCCAAATTTTGAATTTTTTGGGACATTTTTTACAGTAATGTTCACACTATTACGCGGATGACCCAAAGTTTCGTTGAAAAATTTAAAAAGAAGGAAAAATCAAACGCCTAGATAATCTGCGGTTTGGTAAGAAAGATTGCAACCGTAACGTTTGATTGAAAGCGAGAAAACTAGAAAACTTTTCGAAGCATCAAGTGTTTTATACTAACCAAGGGAAATTACAGGCGTATAAATTTTCCACTTTTCTCGTTTTCAAAACAACATCAATTCTTTAATTCAAATTTTGGCCTGAAATTCAAATTTTGGTTGAAAATTCAAATTTTGGCGGCAAATTCAAATTCAGGCGGGAAAATTCAAATTTTGGCGGAAAATTCAAACTTGTAGAAAATACAAATTTTGGTGGGAAATTCAAATTTTGGATTAAAAATTCAAACTTTGGCGGGAAAATTCAAATTTTGCCACGAAAATTTGAATTTGAGACGGAATATTCAAAATTTAAGCGATTGTCTTTTGATACGTCTTAAACTACATTAGCAGACAACCACTGCTTTTGAATATCATATTGGGTTACATAGCAGACAAAATGTTACCCAATATATACAACGTGACAAAACGTGGCCCAGCTGCACCATTTATAACGTGATCCCCGCATAACTCCATGAGAATTTGTATATATTTCATCTATTACAAAATGTGTGCTTCGGTTCAAAAAACGAGAAAGTAGAAAATTTAAGCGTAGATATATGAAGAATTTTGGTTGGTAGGAAAATTCAGAGGTGTATGTAAGGTTTGAAAAACAAAAAAGGGGATATGAGGAAAATTTGAACGGGTCTTTTCACATTTTATGTGGTTCGGTTTGGAAAATCTAAAGAATTGATGTTGTTTTGAAAACGAGAAAAGTGTAAAATTTATACGCCTGTAATTTCCCTGGGTTAGTATAAAACACTTGATGCTTCGAAATTTTTCTAGTTTTCTCGCTTTTAATCAAACTTTACGGTTGCAATTTTTCCTACCAAACCACAGATTATCTAGGCGTTAGATTTTTCCTTCTTTTTAAATTTTCCAACAAAACTTTGGGTCGTTCGCGTAATAGTGCGAACATTACAGTAAAAATGTCCAAAATTTTAAAATTTGGCGAGAAATTCAACTTTTGGGAAAATTCATATTTGGCGGGAAAACTCAAATTTTGATAAGAAAATTCGAATTTTAGTGGATTGTCTTACGATACGTCATGAACTACATAATAGAATATCATATAATACACTTAAACTGAGTAGTAAAACATCATAAGATACTCCAAATCTGTCTTGCTGCAAATCAGATCATATATGCTGTTAATTTGGAATATCATATGATATTCAACAATATGTCTGATTATGTCACGTGACATTCGAACACTTCTATGCTAAGATAACCTGAATACCCGTGCTTTGTACACCAATATTGTTACGGGTACGATCAACGAGTATCCCTGCGGACGAATCCGAGATGATACTCTCACGGGTGTTCATGGCCGTGGATCTGCCAAATTAAGCTACTTGACTAGAGGATGACGGTCCCCCGGCGTGATATCAGGTTTTGACAGTCACAAAATCCCAATATCGTCGCACGCCTAAGCCTGCCTATTGTCTAAGCTCTGGCAAACCCCCCGAGTGCGTGTAGGTAGACCACACCAGTAACAATTAGTTTTCCTCCGTGGGTTTCACTAAAACTGCGTGCTCACAACTATTTCTCCAAGCTAGCCTTAACGACCCTTGGTCATAGGAATGGTTTGATCTTTTGGTTTATTTCCGAGGTTGGCCAATTCTTTAGGCAGTCTGCCGTAGGCATGAATGATTTTGCTTTACTTGGTCATAGACCGTTTTAGAGAAAGGCGGATCGATCCTAGCCTTTATGGTTTTTATTTGCTTTTCTTGCCACTGATTCGAACCAGGGCTACATGTTTAATTTTCAAGACTCTGGTAATTTGGAAATTTTTATACGCGTTCAAAAAGCTCGAGTCTCTTTTAACTCCAAGTTTCGTCTTATTTTTTCAGCCATGGCTCTTAGGCCAGGAATCAACTGAGCGCTCCAGATTCTGGACTTAACTCAAATTATAGTTTTGGTTTATTATGAGTTTGTACACTTTATACATACATAATTGCTGACTTAAAGTACCTTAGTCCTAAGATCAGGCTTAAGAGATCAGTGGCGTGCTTAATTAAATGATTTCAATTAAAATTGAAATTAGATTATAATAACTGCTAAAAAGAACGTGATAAGTGATTTATAAAATTTCTATGTGTTCCTGGTTTCCGACCATATGTCAACTACCTTACCGCTGGCTGTCTCAACATAGGGTTACGAGTTCCTCGTTGAGTTATGCTCTATGTCTCATGAGGGTGAGCGCCGTTGGTCTATCTGCGACATTCCCGCAGGCGTGAGTTAACTCTGACTTAAGCTCAATGACTTGCTTGAGTCTAGGCTGTGGATCTCAATTCGTCGCATAGACATTCTGGACAACTCCCGTCATTACCTAAACAGGTTTCAAAAGACTGCACGTTAACCGTAAGGTCTGTAGGATGCGTAAAGGTAGGCGCATACTCAAAATTCAAAAGGTTTTCTGGGAGCAGCCTAAATTGCGTCACCTTGCAGGTTTCCTGATTTAAGATTTTTCCTCCAAAAGTTTATACAAAATTCCTGCGCCTGCGTTGTCGCCAACGCCAGGTAAAGTTTAACGTGTACACACTAAAATTTGAAATTCTCAGTTGGCCATAACTTTATGACTATTCGTTTGCGGGCCATGTTCGGGGCGGTTTTCTTGCTCTACTCAGCAAGCCGAATCAAATGATATCAATTTTAACCCAGTAGCTCGAAAAAGTTGAAATCGCGTTTTTCGGGCCGGATCCGTAAAAGCGTGTACATGTAAATAATATACTTTTCAAATGATCATAACTTTTTAAGTTTGGATTTGCGAACCCTGTTTAGGGTTGTCTTTTACTCAGCGCGATGCGCGGAAAATTTTCAAAAGTCTATAACTTTTTAACTGACGCCTTGCGGGCTATAATTAGGGTGGTTTTCTTAGTCGGTGAGATGCGGAGTGTCGTCTAATATCGATCTCCGCGCTATACCCCAGAAAATGAAAATAGCGTTTTCCTAAAAACCCCTATCCGCAACCTTAACGCACAACCTAAATTTGCCCTAACTTTTTAGAACACGGATCCAAAATGCTTGGAACCGGTTTTCGAATTTCGGGGACTAAAGGTTATAATAATATTTCAAAAATTAGTGCCCACAAAATTCCAAAAGTTTCGCAAAATCTTGGTTGACCTAAAACGGCAGCCGGGACGGCTTATTCAGCCCATCCGGCATACCGACCGCGAGGACGCCGGCCCCGAACCTGACACAATCCGCACCCCTTCGAGCTCTGTCATCTTTAAAACAACCTACTACCTCAGCCGGTTACCTCTTGTCTCGAGCAACACCGCGAGACCCATACAGGAGAACTTCCTGCAATTACCCCCTCTCGCTGTGTGGTGTACGTTTTCGTCACTGAAAAGGAAAACCGACGTTGCAGCTTACATATATGAGTAACCGATTTCCCTTTCCAACCTAGTCGCTTTGTAAATGGTCGCACGAACATCGCTCTGTCTTGCTTTTACATTTCTGTGTACTATGCCGGTCGTCATGCTATGCAACAAACAGTTTAAATTTCAAACCCGCAGTTTCAGTGTATCGATACGAGAATAACTAAGCAGTGAAGGTACACCGTAATAACAGATGCCCTGACCATTAGGCGTATACCTTCTCAAAAGAAACAAAATTGAAGGATACCCGAAAGAGCGAAAACTCCTTCCACCAGGTTATCGGGTCTCGCACCTGTCTCGGAGGGGTGTCCCCTGTTACCCCTTGGCAATTTCCAACGTGAGTATGTTCATTTATTCTAAGTTTTGGAAATTCACTACCCCTCCCCCGCAAGCAAGAGAATGAATAAGTACAGATAACAATAACGTTAAAAATAGAACCATAAAGTTGCGAGAACTTCATAACTAAAGTGTCGTTACTCTACTGGTCCATTCCGAGCGCACGAAACGAGATGCCCCCTTTTTACGATTTGCAAGCTACTAACACCCTCATTTCCTAATTGTGCTGCCGTACAGGCATCCCCTTAAATTTCACATCCTCTTGCATGTTGACACCCCACGTTTAGTGAACGACCGGTGCAAAATTCTTGAGCAAGTGTATGCAAACGAGAAGAAATACAACAGGGGCAAAGCGGGACGGACCTCGTATCAGGGTTCCTTGCTACGTTGCCTAAAGCTTGATGTGTCGGCTAATACATAATCCAACGGAAATACAATAACTACGTAATTATAAAATAACAAATAAGTAACTGAAGGTACACAAGGATACGAAAAATGAGGTAACCGATTCAAAGGCAAAATACTGGTTTGTCCAAGCTTACCAACTCGGACGCTACCTAGTTCACGGGTATGCCTTAAGCGCGCGCAACAGAACGGCCCTGGTGTGGACGTTTTATTCCTTTCATTACCTGAATTCATCTTAGGCTAGAAAAGTGACCTGTCTCACCAGTGACGTTCTTTTCCACTGCGAAACAGGACTAGGGCGGGCCAAATAGAAAATAACAAAGGGATTGCCCAGTGCGGAACCTCAACTAACATCGTGAGACAAAAATAAAGAAAACAATATACTGATAATAGCATAAAAACTTGTATGACATCAACAATAATAATAATAACAATAACAAAAACAATAATAATGACACCCCAATGCTGGTCACGGCGCCAAATATATCCTTAGAATTCCAAAACAAGGTGCCAAGATCGTATAGTTCGTCTCAAAAGAAATAGTGTCCCTGACACCTCATAAATTTTTAATTTGGGTATTTCGTGTTAAACCTTATGGGTCATCCACGTAATACTGTCTACGCCACTGTAAAAATTTGTCCACCCTGGTTTTAAGAGCGGGACAAAACGACAATGTCCTTAAGCTATAAAGACTTAACGGAATGTGTAATTGGATAGTTGGTTTTTGCAGCAGGCCCTACGAAGGGACTAAGGACATTGTAGGTACAGTCTGGACGCAGTCTCTGACAATACGAGTTCCTTCGAACAGACCCTGTATAACATCTAAGCAAAGTTCCTTCCGACAAACTTTGTGTTATGAAATAAGCTGAGTCCCTTCTGACAGACTCTGGACAAAACAGATGTCCTTTAAATAACGTATTGACAATTTAGCATGGGTATGGACGGCAACGTGACCAAGCACGAATCGTTTAGAGAGAGTGCAAGTTGTCAGCAGGGTCTACGCAGGATATGAGTGACATTTGGACATGTAATTTGGAAACAATAAAACGACAGGTTAACTTGTATCTTAATGGCTTCAATCGGTGTACTGCCGCATAATGTGAACAGCAACAGTTCTACAGGAATTATGTAAAATTTACCCGTGCGGACTTCTGGGCAGGCAATTGAGCAACAACACGTGAAATATATATACGCACACGGAGCCTCATTATAGGTGCCAATAATCCGGCGGTGGCATGGGCGGTTGTTCTTGATTGTGAAAATGTAATGAGTTTACCTAATTCAAAAGCAGCGAGTTTTCTATGGCCCGGCCTACTATAAATCTGCTGCAATGTGCTGATAGTTGCGTCCGGTACAATAATATGTATTGCGCAGACACAGACTACACCCAGCTTCAAAGCGTCCTATCGCAGTCTCTAAAAACGTCGCAAAATTTTAAGCTGGGTAAGGGGTGTAATCCGTTCAGGTTTGGGCTCCCGACACATGAAAGCTCCTTTTCTTAACATTGCTTTATAGCATTGCCCTATTTTCTGTAGATATGAGCAAGGGCGACTGCAAAAGCAACACTTCTTCTCTAAATGCAAGGACTCTCTCCTTCTCTTGGATTTTAGATTTAGTGGTTTGTCTCAACCCTTATCTCCTGAACAGTACGTCCCTCGTCTGTGCTGCGTGAGCGGGCCGGAATTTACATGTGGGCGGTCCTACAGTGTCAGCCCGATAAGTGAGTAAAGGGAATTGCTGCCACGAGGCAGAAGACGACGTAGTCTCTTGGGATCCCTCTGTATGAGTGTTTGTAGTCCGCAGTCTTACTGAAACTCCCTTGTTGCCTGCAATAGTCTTGCCCTTACTAGCCCATTGTCCGGGACCACGATTCCCCGCGCCTCCAATATCGCCAAGAGCTCTTCAGTGTCCTCGCGGTCAGCTTCTCTTGGCGTACCAGCCTCTTCCCTTCGGCGCCTCTCCAGCTCCTCTGCCCGTTCAGTCCTTGTAAGTTGCATCGGGGCCAGAGGGTGATCTTCTGGGAGGTTTGGCGGGTCGGCTGGTGAGAGGGACGGGGGTAGACGTCGTTGACGGAGGTCCCGGTGGAATGGGGCTTCGAGCATCGGCCGCAGTTGTTGAACCAGCTGCTTGAAGGGCAACGGTCCCCCGGTGAGCTGACAGCGCTCTGCGAGCTCGTGTTCAGGTGTGTTGTGGTAGTGATGGGTTATGTAGCGATGATAGAAGTAAGGGGCTTTGATAGAATAAAACCCGATCATCGCCGCATAACCCTCAACCACCACACGAGCGGTCTTGGAGAGCTCACTGAGGGGTATCAACGGAAGAAGAGTGACCCGATGACCGGTTCGGAACTCGCGGGCGAGCTCCGCAACGTGCGTGTGTACCGCACGCGCTACAGCGTCGGGGTTTTGGTATTCGGCCATGACTTGTTCGAATGGCCTACCATTTAACATCCCCAACTGCTCGTAGTGGTACTCGTCGTCGTTCCGCGTGTCGGGGTCGCGCCCTGTCCGTGGGAAAACCGAATGGTAGCCATCGCAGGTCATTGATGCGGACCACCAATGGCGTGGCTACCAAACGTGCGATCCGGCATAATGTCGGGATGTCGGCCCCCGGGAACGCGATGACTGCGACATCCGGGTGGCCGTAATAGTCAGCCCAGAGTGGAAAGGCTGACTCGTCACCGACAATTATGTGGCGCCGATAGTATTGGCGCCTATGGTCGTAGTGCCGCGCGAGTTCCTCTATTGTGCGGCCTGCGATGTTGTTGTAGTTGGTGACGAGTTCCAGAGTATTGTGGACCCCGTCGACGTCTTCGCCGATGCCGAGCGCGGGATCCCAGGGGTCACAATAAAGGACCTGGTGATCCGAGATCCCGCGAAGGTGGTCCCGCATCCCCGGAGCGGCGAACTTGTTGTACGTTAGAGCGTACACAAGCGGCTCTAACGTTGTTTAACGTCCAATGCGGTGGAACGTGTCATGGGGAGGCGGGAGCCCGATGTAGACAAATTCTCGGCATTTTGGCGCCGACGCCATCATCCAGCTGGCAACGGCCATTTGATCGTGGTGGATCCCAGAGTTCTTAGTGCTTTGTTAGCGCTGTTCCTTAGTGTGTGGTTATCAAGTTTAAGAGTGCATATCAGACTTGTCTTACAGCGACTACACGAGCCGCATTTCAAAGAACGGATACTGCTCCAGCTCTAAAAACGGCCCGTTTGCACCAAAAGGGATGCATGGGAAAAACCCGAGCTGGTCTATTCACAATCGGTTTTCTACAACCAATGCGAGCTGGATCGATAACGTTCTCACAGTGCTCATTCTTAAGTGAGTTTTAAAATCATTTCTTCACAAGCGTTGTGTGTAACATTAAACGCTCAGCGTAACATCTGTGCACTGTAAGAAAGAGAGAAATTGTTCGAAAAGAGCCTTCATAATGACATCAGGCGCAAACAGTTAAAATCTATAGTTAAGAGAGGGGACATAGGCGAATCCATAGTCTATTTTTAACTGAAATTTTCTGTAGGGCTACTCATACCTGATTGATTTTAGGGTGAAACCGGAGCCTCGTTACTGGCAACTCTATGTCACCCAGTATATACCATTTTGGTTTAAATTTTTGTACTTAGCAACAGGGGTCAATGGAAATAGATGCCCGCTAACTCCTTTACTTGCGTCTTATTGTGGCCTTCCTACAGTAGCTTTCGTTTCCCTGTATCGCGGGTTCTGGTTCAACGCCATGGGGCAAAACGCTCTACGTTCCATTTGTCTGTGTGTTGGAGACAAAGGGTTCTGTCTCATAAGACTCTACTTAGCCAGTAGGTACTGAGCATCATGGCATCATGCTATATTTTACTCTAGACTCTCAAAGTAATAGGGCAGCCGTAGGGAGCTAGGATCTGATACAGTCTGGATCGGCGAGGGGCAGGTTAGTATCACCATTACTCTTAGACCTACTGCTTTCTTCAGCCAATTTCTCTTCCCTTCGTTGTCTGGTAGGCTTTCCAAGGAGGCTTGGTTAGGTGATTTTGTGACTGCAAAAGTCGCTTTTCAAAAGAGCTCTTAATGATTCATGCGGGGTTCACGTTATAACCGGGGCAGGTGGGACACGGTTTGTCCCATGTTGATTCGACGTCAACATTAAAATTTGGGCACTTATATGGGGTCAACAGACAAAACTCGAATGTCATATGACATTAGCTTACCAACCACCGCTCTCAAATGATCAATGTGTACAAGGGATGGTATGTCACGTGACACTATCGGACATTTATTCGAATATCATATGATATTCCAAAATTTCAACGAATATCATATGATATTCAGCGGGACAGTGTAACCTTTGGGTACTAATAAATGAATGAAAAGTTGGACGACAGAGGCACAAACATGCTTTAAATACCAAATACATGCCTGCAAATCATTTCCGACACAAAATCGCTAAAAACCACAGCTTCATAATTCAAAAATTCAAATTTCAAATTCTAGTATCATATGATATTCAACAGGACAATTTGGGTATGTTACCTCAACTATGCAAACATTTGAAAATATATCATATGATATTCGCAGACAATACCTCGAATATCGTATGATATTGAAGGACAAAAGGTGACCTACACATGATATTAGCAGACAAATAGGAATTTTTGAATACGATATGGGGTCTACAAGCAGACAAAATCTGACCCAATAGCCTAATAGGGACAAAACGTGTCCCAAGCTGCCCCGGTTATAACGTGAACCCCGCATCAGCTGTGCAAGTCAAAAGCCCTATTGTCGGTTCTGTACAATTTCTATATACATTGACCGAAGCCGGAACCGACAAGGCAACATCACAAACTTTCATATATGTTTACTAAAATATATGACTCATTAGCGTCATACTTGTGACGGCACTCTGTACACATGTTAATACTGGCTGCTGGGTAATATGATAACTTAAAGTATTCTTAGAAAATTGTGGAATTTTCAATTTGAAAGGAGAAAGGCAGTTTTCGTGGTCCGGACCAACTAGAAATGCCGGCAGCTGTTGCGGGGGGGGCGATCGCTCTGGCCACGGCACTCCAGCAGGATTTCGAGCGTAAGATCTGGGTCAAGGGCTGAAAGTAGAAGATCACTAGGGGTCTTACTTGTATTCTGTTTCAATAGGGTCGATTTGTTCGGGTTTGTTGACTTATTACTGGCCGAAGGTCGACAATTACATGGTTTGAGCCTTGAAATTAGGTAGGACAATTATTGAGAATGAGACTGTGTACTAAATGGTCACTACATGATTTTTAATGTCCAAAACTCCTGGATTGGGTGCTTAATATCCGGGTTCGCATTAATAGGCGCTATGCTGTGAAAGGGAGAGTCAGACGTTGGTGTCACATAAAGCTTTTGTGCAGAATTGGTGGTTCGTTTCTTCTCCCGGTTATATATTTCTGCGGCTACAAAACAATTACAAGCACAATTTTTGGTTTTTTGTTATTTTTTGTTATTTTTTATTTATTTTTATTTTGTTTTTTGTTACAAAGTTGACGGTTGCGCCAAAATACTGGGCAAAAGTCCAATGCTGGTCTAAACTATCTACATTTGCTATGTTACAAGCTCAATTTATTTTTCTTTAGTTTTTTTTTGTTTTTAAAGTGGGCTGTTGCGCGCCAAAGCGCTGGACAAAGGCCCAATGCTAGCTTTAAGTGTTTACAATTTCTATGGTCACTATGAGACAACTGAATTGAGCTTCGTCGGAAGTTCCGCTTGACCGTCCTATCAGGTTTATTTACATGGGGCGCTGGTATCAATGTCAATCTTCATACAATGCAAGGGGTGTCTTGTCAAGGATAGGCAGGGTAACTTTACGCAGGGGGTAAATTTCGACATAATCAATCACGTAAAGTTCATGTACACAGGGCGTAGGAGTCAATGTTTTCCTATTCAAGGCGGTCATGGCTCTCCCAATAATTAACAAGACAACCCTAAACAAAATAGAACGTTAAATTGATGGACGAAACAACGAGGGGGAAGACTTACAAAAACCACTTCGACCTCAACATCAAGGGGGGACTAACATTCTTGTTCTTTTATCGCGGGGCGGGACATACTATCATGTGATAACAGTCAAAACGGGTGAGGGAGGGCGCGTAAGGTTCAAATATTCTTCACACCTAATGGGTCATCCACGTAATGCTGTCTACACTGCTGTAAAAAATTGTTTACACACCTTTAACAGAAGGTGTTATTAGCTAGTGCGGTTTGGCAGCAGGTCCTTCGAAAAGACTAAGGACAATGTACACAATGCCTGGACACAGTGTCTGACAATACGAGTTCCTTCGAACAATCCCTGTGTAATCGCTAAACAAAGTTCCTTCGAACAAACTTTGCGTTATGAAATAAGCTGAGTCCCTTCTGACAGACTCTGGACAAAACAGTTGTTCTTTAAATAACGTATTGGCAATTCAGCATGGGCATGGGCGGAAACGTGACCAAGCATAGGCCGTTTAGAGAGAGTGCGAGTTGTCAGCAGGGTCTATACAGGATATGAGTGATATTTGGACATGTAATATGAAAACAATAAAACAACAGACTTAGGGGCTCGTATGTGGGGACAACTTTTTACAGTAGTACGGCTTATCATGTGTGTGATCTCCCTTAGCTCGAGCCCAAGGGCGTGTTGATGGAATAGGGACAGAATACAAGTGGGTAATTTCAGTACCACTCTAGAATCATGTATCCCACTAAAACGGTATCCCCATTCGTTTACTGAAAGGTGGTGGTAAAGACAAGTTTGGTTTTCCTGCCCATCCTCGTCTGTGCCGTCAATAATCAAACGATTAAACTCGTTCAATTACTCAATACTTCAAATTCAAATCAAAGAAAATTTTACCCTAAGCCACATCGTTTTTGAAAACCTTTGCATGAAATTTATGGGGTGGTGTGGCCTCGGAATTCTGCCTCCCTCTAAATAGATTCCCCTAATTTCTCAAGTGCAGACTGGCTAGAATCTCCGATAGGGGCCGAATTAACTGTGCGGTGACCCGTGGATGCTCCTTTCCCGTGGTCACATTCCTACACCCAGTTAATTGGAGTTGTTGAAAAGAGGGGGTCAGTTTTGTACGTCCAGGGCTTGGCGACTAAGCCCGAGGATTAGGATAAATTAACGAACTGGTGGTAAGTTGGGTTTTAGCAAAGCATGACGCCCTCTTATTAAATGTTAACGTTCCAACTCTATTTCTCCCCGTAACATAGACCTCCGATGTAATCTGAACAGTTCTTACACTGGAGTTTCAAATGTTCTTGCGGGGTTTCAGGTTTTCGTGTGAGTTCAGTTTGTCGTCGCCAGCTAAATCAGGTTTTCGATTTTGCGCTCGAGTGCAATAACACCCTCGCAACAATTAGTGTTATGGGCTCGGTTGTCGAGGATTCAGGGGTGCGCTATAGAATCTTGCAAGCTTAGGGATTAGTCATGACACAGAATAGTATGGCTTTTTAGGTTCTAAATCCCTGGAATTTTTTGGCATGTACTTCCCTCAGTTTGCTTTTGGGTTTTCGGGTTTTGCTTGGTTATTGTACGTTTTTGTTGTATTTTGTACGTGGGGGTGAAATAATGTTGCCGTAGGGTGCGGTAAATTTTGGGACAATGTCGGATGTTATTTGGGTACTATTGTGTTATGGGAACGTCCTATGGGAGAGTGGATGGGTGTTTTAGTTCAAATTCTGTATGCAACGGGTTTGATAGCTGGGTAACTTATTTCCAGAAAACTGGCCATTCCTTTGATAGCTATACTTCGCAGCCTAAATTTCCCTCCTGATAGGTTGGCCGACCCTAGGGAGGTACATTCACGTCGAAACCGATTGGGATTTGGCCGGACCTTGTCCGGTCTCGAAATGGCATTGAGCACAGCTGTTTGGGTTTGAGTTATACCCGTTTTTGATTCATTGAGTGGAAAAATTCCGGTGTAAGTTGTGTGGAAGGTAACGCCTTGTGTTATAGCAATCGTATGTGGCTGAATTTGTAAACCTGTTTGGTGGATATTAACAAGTGTTGGGTTAGGCTTGTCAAAAGGATGCAGGTATTTGGTCTAATTGATAGTAACTATCAGAAATTCATGATTCAAGCTTCATAATTGAGTTCGAGAATGTCCAACCTCCAGGTTTACTGGGGTTTTAGTTTCTGGTTATTGTTTAAAACACTTGTGTTTTGTCAGTTCTTGGGCTAAGCTTCTAAAGATTTGAGGTATGTATATGCTTATACTCTGAAGTATAAGGCAGTTCTTATCGGAGGCTTTGATTTCCTTAACAGCAGTATTTTTGCTTGAGAGGGTAAGTTCACTAGTATCGGATGTGGCTTTTATATCTGTAACCAGCATCCGACCTTTTGTTTTAATTTTTACATATGCATACCACAACATGAGAGGACCTTGTGGTTGTGTATTAGTTACAAGGGATGTTTCAATTAGTGGCTGTTCAAGATAAGTTTGTTGGTTTCGGTTCCATAAGGTTCTCCTTTGAGTAAACTTGTATACTTCATGAGATCAAAGTGTATATGTATTGAATGGGCGTCACATTCAGTTTGTGTTGGACCGAGTGCTCAGATCTGTTTTGGATCACCCTGAACTATTAAGAATAACTAAGGCTGGAACCTCAACAGGTTTTTGCCTTAAGGATAAATTGTCGCTTTCTCATGGGTTTTTTAAGGAAGGAGATAAAATACGGAAAAGTTTACATTTATAGCAGTTTTAGTCACATTTTTGACAAAGACAATCAATAACAGCGGTCAGGGTGGCTTTATTGCTCATTAGCGATGCGCCGAACCCGATAGGACCAGTCCCAACCCTAGATTCCGGAAAACGTGATTTTGCATTTTTGGACCAGGGATCCGTAACATTTTACACGTAAAATTTCGAAAACTTCAAGTGCTCGTAACTTCTTAACGATCCGTCCCAGACCCCGAGACAGGGTATTTTTCTTGTTCAGCGTGAAAAACTGCGTCGATTGATACCAATTTCGATACTCAATTCCAAAATTCGCATTTTTGCATTTTTCGACCTCGGATCCGTAAATTTTACACACTAAATTTCGGAAACTCCGGATACCTCTAACTCTTGAACGAATGACTTCCGACCCCCAGTCAGGGTATTTTTCTTGTTCAGCTTGGCGAGCTCTATCGATTGGTATGGTTTCAACAGCAGATTCCGAAAATCGCATTTATGCATTTTTCGCCCCTAGAATCCGTAATGCGGGGTTCACATTACTACTTGTGCATTTGGTACCTATTTTTTCACCTTACGCATACTTGGTGACAAGTATTTTCACGATACCCATATGGGTAAGTATTAGTACTACATAGCTAGTGGTACTTTCGGTTGAGCTACCCATATGGATAGCTCTAAAATTTTGATTACACCCCGTATGGATTGCGGTTTTGTCCGCAAGATACCCATATGGGTTTCATTTTAACAGTGGTTACAGAAATTTTTTAAAATGTTTGTTTTGTCGTGTTATTTTGCTTGTTTGGATAGCTAGTATTTGTACTTTTAAACTTTGTGTAGGGTGGGTCCACAGTTCAGGTAGATGTTTTATTTCCATAAATAAATATCGGATTAATCACTCGAGTAGGTCCCAATGGTTCCTGGTGTTGTTTTAAGTTAGGACTGTTTATCGATAACGAGTTGTATATAATTTGTTGAAAATCGGGGCACACAAGCATGTGAGACTTGCTTGTCCGTTATGAGCGCATGCAATGTAGTGCAGCGCGGAAATATCCCATAATTTGTTTATACGGAATGTTTAAAGTACAGGCAGCCTTTACCTGCACAATATGCCTGCGAAATCGCCTAAAACAGGCGTATTTTACCAGGACCTTAACATAATACAAAAGCAGTATTAATCCTTTAAATTTGCTTGTAACAGCAAGAAGAACACTAGATTTGTCTTTTACGTTTTTATCGTTTAATATTTTTACAAAAAATAACTAATAATTTGCTATCCATATGTGTTGGCGCAAAAGACCTAAGAAACCCATATGGGTAGCAAAACAGCGGTTAGCAATCCATAGCTACAGCTGATACTTACCCATATGGATAAGTAGAAGCTAGCTAGCTATACGCATGGATTGTATTTATCACCTGCTATGGGTTGGTGAAAAAACAGGTACCAAACACACAAATGGTTACGTGAATCCCGCATAATTGCACATGTAAAATGCAGAAAGTTCGAAAGCCCATAACTTTTGAACGAGAGGTCGGGGACCCCAAGTCAGGGTGGTTTTATTACTCAGCTCGATGAGCTGCGTCGAATAATGTGGGTCTCGACCTCCGATTTCGAAATTCACGTTTTTGCATTTTTCCACCCTAGAATCCGTAAAATTTGCACACACATTTTCAAAAGTTCGAGGGGCCATAACTCCCGAAAGGATGATCGCAGACCCAAGGTCAGGGTATTTTTATTGCTCAGCGCAGTGAGGTCTAACGATTGGTATAGGTTTCCCCAGCCTACCCGAAAATTCCTGTTTTGGCATTTTTTTTACTTCCGGATCCGCACAATGCCACACACACAAAATCTCAAACTTAGGTCGGGTGGGATTTCTCAACTATCCGTCTCCGATCCGTGATCAGGGTTATTACCGGTCCCGTCGGGTTATTGGTGTTACTCCTCGCAATGCAGGTCTTCACAACCTCTAGATACCCCGGAGTCGTAGAAACTGAACACTAAACACAACCCCTCCACTTCAGATACCAAATGTAACAAGTATAAGGAGGATGCCAGCGACAAACCGTAGCATACTCTATGGGGAGTCTCTGCGCGTAGTCACTCGCTCTCAGAATTCAGCACCCGGCGCCCTCAGGCCCTGATTTGTCGTGATAAAAACCGTCGTGAATTTAATTCCCCTAAACTAACCCATCTCTCGAAACCTCGAAACGCACTCCCTCTTAAACTCAAAATTAAATTATTCAATAATTGTTATAGTGAAACTCTGTATGTTACTCGCGGGCCGCTATCTTTCAAGTGCTGCTCGAGCTGAACAAACGTTATGTATATCTTTGAAATCCTTACGTGCGTCGATCATTAATTACCTAGTCTAACGGTCGTAAACGCTGAAACGTCGCCTCAAACTACATTCCTAGCCTGTGTAAATCCTGTAAAACTCAAAACATCTCATGTAACACTGAAGAGAGAGAGTGAGACAAACAAACTGGGGCGGTATTGAGACGCAAATTAAATCCTGACGCGCAGTTTGGATGTCACCTAGTGACTGCTTACGCAAAGCCGTGGGTATCCTAAGTCAGGGGCACCCTTCCTGAGGTTACCTAATCCGATTAATTGAGTGATCGGTTAACCCGCGAATATCCAGGTACAAAGCAACGTATGCACACACATATATGTAGAAAAGACCGTATTCAGTTACGTACATAAAAAGTAGACATAGGTCCCTTCAAACATTTTCCGCACCAGCCATTTTCTCACTATTGCTGTGCTACCCCCTTTTGGACCCGCACACTCGCTGTACAAAGTTATCTCTGCGTTAACGGACGTTACTAATCGGTGTTATAAAGTTTGCGTCGGAGTTACAAAGTCGGTACGTTATTAACGGTACTTAAGAGGTTGCTCTTCCTTTCAATACTTTCACTAACCAATGCGCCTGCATTCTTGTTGATAGTTACATGTGCATTTTATTACGCCTTAATATCCATTAGAGAGAGAGCAAGGCGGAATTAAAATAAAAAACTTCTAGTCGGCCATCATCAAAGCAATTTTCTGCACGAGCGGGAGCCGTGAAAGAAGGAGGCACAAAATTTACATGGAACAAGAATTGGCGGAACAGCTATACATAGTAAGAACAACCAACACGCTCAGAATAGAGTTATAGCGATAGTCAATAATAACGTTAACAACACGCTATAATGGCAGCAACAATAATAATGCCAACTCCAAGGTACTATGCAGTATATCACTAGACCATGATACGGCGCTGGAAAGTGTCGCGTCCCTGACACCTCTTGGAATTTTAATTTGGGTATTTTGTGTTAACCCTTATCTTTGGAAGGTTAACAGCCGTCTAATCCTAACTTCTCCTTAAGCAGAACTTATCAGCACTTCAAACCATTCCCATTTAAAGGGGAACTCCCCGTTTCCTACGTTTAGGCCAAGTTTCCACCTCTCAAAATAACAATACAGACAGCGACGTTGAGAAATATATATACACATGTGTGTAAACCCCCGTGAAGCTACGCAAGCTTAAGGCACAAGCATAAAATATGCTTCATTACAGTCGCCAATGATCCGGCTATGGCGGTGGGCTATTGTTCCCTTACAGCGTGAGCGCCAGAAAGTGAATGATTTAACTCCGAGCAGCGCGTTTTAAGGTCATGTCAACTGTAATTCAGCGTTTACCCATATATACGCGAGGTAGCAAATAAGGAGATGTGGTGGCAGACGCAGGCTGCACCCAGCTGTTGTAGAGCGCCAGCATTGCGCATACGTAAGTACACCAAAGTTTAAAGCTGGGTTACAGGGACGTGATCCGCTCAGGCTCAGGCTTTTGACATACCAAGATTCAATGTTACCTAGACCAATTATATGCTAATACAGCTTGCAGAATTACAGCGTGTTTATCCTGAATTCCTAACGCACATGTATGCGAGTTCCCTAAAAACCTTCTCCTTCTCTTATAATTTTAATTTTGGCAGTTTGTGTCGACCCTTATCTCCTGAACGGTACGTCCCTGCGCCTACGCTGCAACCGTTAAATCCATAGCACTGACACTGTTGCTAGGCTCAAGCCTAACTCTAAGGGGAGGATCGCAGTATTATCTTATACCGCATAATGAGCGCAGAAATTCTTTAGGTATAGCCTAATTGTCTGGGGCCGGAAGTTAGGATGTGGACAGTCCTACAGTGTCAGTGCGACCAATGAAAAGGAGGTAATCCCAGGTCAGAAGTACCTCGGCCCATAGGTACCTCCAGCTGCCATACAGCAGAAAGCGACTGAGCCTCCTGGGATTCCTCAGCGTTATTGTTTGCGCGGTGCCGCCACTATACCAACGTTGCCGCGAGCTCCATAATCCGCGCCCGGATGATAGGATTGTCCGGAACTTCGACTCCCATTGCCTCCAGTACCGCCAAGGGGTTTCCAGAGTCCTCGCGATCACCCTCCCATGGCGGTCCAGCCTCTTCCCTGCGTCGCCTTTACAGTTCCTCCACCCGCTCGCTCTGTGTAAGCTGCATCGGGGCGAGTGGATGACCGTCAGGCAAGTTCGGCGGGGGTCAACTGGAGATGGCGGAGGTCCCGGCTGAATGGGGCGTCGAGCATCTTCCGCATTTTCGGGACCAGCGGTGGTAAAGGCAACGGTCCTCCGGTGAGCAGACAGCGCTCAGCGAGCTCATGCTCGGTGATGTCGTGAAAGTGGTGGGTCAGGTAGCGATGGTAAAAGCACGGGGCTTTGGTAGAGTAAAACCCGATCATCGCTGCGTAACCCTCCACGACTACACGAGCGTTGTTGGAGAGCTCGCTGAGGGGCATCAGCGGGAGCAGGGTGATGCGCGGGTTAGATTGGCATTCCCTCGCAAGCTCAGAGACATGCGCGTGTACCATGCGCGCCACGGTGTCGGGATTCGAATAGTTGAGCAAAAGTTCTTCGAAGGGTCGACCGAGGAGTGCTCCCACCTGCTCGTAGTAGTACCCACCATCGCTCCTCGGATCGGTGGTGCGCCGAGTCCATGGAAAAAGAGAATGGTAGTCGCCGCAGATCGTGATGCGGACTACCAACGGCATGGCTACCAACAGTGCGATTCGGCAGAGCATTGGAATGTCGGCACCCGGGAACGCGATGACAGCGACATCCGGGTGGCCGTAATATTCCTCCCATAAGGGAAAGGCCGATTCATCGCTGACGATGAGGTGGCGCCGGTAGTATTGGTGCCCGTGATCGAAGTGCCGCGCAAGGTCCTCAATGGCGCGGCCGGCGAAGTTGGTGTAGGTCGTGACGAGCTCCAGAGTATTCTGGACCCCGTAGACGTCTTCGCCAATGCCGAGTGCAGGATCCCAGGGGTCACAATAAAGGACCTGGTGCCCTGAGATCCCACGAAGATGTTCCCGCATCCCCGGAGCAGCAAACTTGTGGTACGTTAAGGCATACACAAGCGGCTCTAACATCGTCTCGCGCCCAAAGCGGTGAAACGTGTCACGGGGAGGCGGGATGCCAATACAAACGTACTGACGACATTCTGACGCCGTCGCCTTCATCCAGCTGGCGACAGCGCTGTCGTCGTGGCGTATGTAGTGCCACGCGGCGCCGAGTGCCTGGATCATGCACCAAGCCGCGCCCAGTGGGGTTTGGAAAGCCAACCCCACAAAGAGTAGGCTGAGGACCTGCGCGGTGCCAGGTATCGCTGTTATCCGTAGAGCAGGGCGTGTGTCGTTGCGAGGAGCCGAGGGGCCAAAATACACGCTGAGAGGATAATCGGAGACGGGGCCGTAGCCATAAACCTCGGGGCGGTGCTGGGATTGGCTTTCTTCACTGTAGCCATCGTCACCCCCATCTTCAGCGTTGTTGTACCCGCGAAAATCTGCCATGGCCCTGTCGTTGTTGTTGTTGTTTTTTGACGATGTTGTTGTTGGTCGTGTCAGTGGTTGCAGTGGCTGACGCGGCTGGTTTATGCTGTTGTAGTGATCGTCTCTGACGGTCGTAGCTGTTGTAGCGGTTGCAACATGGTTGTTGATGCTGGTGTTCTATTGCCGTGAGCGTTGCTGTCGTGGTAACTGTTGTTGCTGCGGTCGTTGCTGTCGCGAGTATTGTTGCTGTAGCAGTGGTAGTTGTCGCTGCAGCTGCGGTTAGTGTTGTTGTTGTTGTTGCCTCTGATATTGTTTTGAGTAGCGATTGTTGCTGTTGGCTTTGCTGCAGTTGTTGTTGCGGTTCCTGTCCTTGCTGCAACTTCTAAGTCACGGTTATACACAAGAAATAAGAAGTACGTAAACATATGCATGGGCACATGCGATAACACAATCCCTATGGGGAGGTATCCCACACGAGGTTCGGTTACGGATATTGTGACCCGAGTCCGAATACAATAACTCTATATCAAATGGGTATTACCAATGTTTCGCAACTCTGGCTATCCAAAATAAAAGCCCTAGGGTCGCTGCAGGACTAATCTAGATACTTGGTTCAGGGCCTAGGTTTGTTTCACGCGTTATTTGAAAATAGCCATGGATCCCCAATACTATCTATGACTCTTTGTGGACCTGTGTACCACTTTGCTCAATTAGCCATTTTTGTCTCCTTACTGTGGGTCATACATTTCAAAACAGGCCCAAATTCATGGTCGAGAGAGAGTTCTCGAGTGATTTTTCAGGTGTGCTGGGTAACTTGGGCGAGGTTCCGATTCTTTAAGGTTTCGGCGCAACTTTCGTTTCAGGTTTAGATACATGATTCGCTCAATGGACAGTATTATAGCGCTCCTAGTTTGATGTTACTCACAATTTTCGTTCAGCTTACTAGGTCCTTTTGCTTGCGAAAGTGTGACCAGCTCAAGGGTTGTGCGACTGCAAGATTCGCTTCCCAAAAACTGGTACTTTTCCAACTCTGAAGGGGCTCCTTTGCACCGGGAGGGGTGAATGGGAATGACCCGAGTTGGTTTGTTCGTAATCAGTTTTATGCAACCACTGCGAGCTGGATCGAATGGACTCGTCGGCCACTCTTCTTATGCGAAGTTGAATTATCTTTCTAACAAGCGCTGTAACTTGAGACTTTGCCCGCCACGTATCAACCGTAATGCTCAATCGAAATTCAATTGGAAGGACTCGTTAAAGCTAATCAGAGCGAATTCCACTCACAAGACATACTGTTAGGTAGAAAAATCATCACGGGTTTGTACCCGGCCTAGTCGAGCTTAGGCCTTTCGACAGGTTTCGGCGCGGGACTCTGCATTAAGGTTCAGGCTTCGTGCGAGTCGTGGGTATTTAATGTTTAGCTCCTCTTCCGGTCATAGTGTCGGGCGTATGCAGGTCCTGGGTTCATGGTGTCTCCAGTGGGCCATGTAGGTTGGTAAACCATAACTGCGCATTAGACTTTGAGCAGACTTGGGGTTTGAGTGATTTTTAGACTCATTGCTCCTCGATTGGCGGGGTACACGCTTAATCAGTAAAACTGTAGCAGTCCCGAGGGGCACCCGTGCCAACGTGGGACCGAGAGGATAAAATTTATAGTGCATGACGTTCTCTAAACCTTGTTGAGATTCTACATTTTTGGGCTTCGTTTGCTCAGGCCGATTTTCCAAATTAGCAAATTAGGGGCTGGGGGCATATATCTACGCGGGTTCTTGATTGGGTATGCGAATATTCGTGATGACCGCCGAAAGAGCCCTATTCCGTGGGGATACGGTGGTGCGTAACGGTTCTGTCGTAATTCTCACATGATTGGGACGACAAGGTGCATTTCGTCAGCGAGGTGATCGTGGTTCGAGTTAGGTGACATCCAGTGGCGTAAGTTCTAAGGGGGTTGCCTCCCTCCTAAGCTCCTATATGGCTCGAAATGCAACTCGCTCTAGTAAGGGGTTTCTTAGACCTTGATTGCTGCGGCTGCATGAGCCGCTTTCCAAAAAAGTTTTAAGCATCCAGCTTAAAAAGGGACTCCTGAGCACAAAAGTGCAAGGCAAAAGCCCAGTGTCGGGTTTTGTAGAATTAGTATTTACATTTACCGAAGCCGGATCAAATGGATGGTAAAACTAATTAGTTTTACATGGTCCATGAAGTATTTCGCTCACAAGCGTTATACTTATGGTCGCTCCAGGTATGGGCATGTGTACTGTTGTACACTACCTTGAGCCCCAAAGTTACGAGCGAGACCCAGCGTGGCCAGGTTTGATGGCTTATAAAGGGACAGGGGACAGCGGGTGTGAAACAGCAGAGCGGCGAGTACAAGGGATACTGGGGAAACCTAAACTCATGACTTAGGTGCTGCCTCCAGAGGGGCATGTCAATTTGTAAGGTATCCGGATGCGAGCCTGTGTGTTTCAGTACCCATAACTAAGGTAAGCCATGTGGTTGAGCCACTGCCTCGGGATAAGCTGATATACATTCCTCGAAAGGTTGTTTTAGAAAATCGGGCGCTGGATTAACCAAAACATAAGGGGCCCATAGCCAACTCTAAGATGTCTCCAGGGCTTGTCGAAAAGCAATTACACTTAAGGCATGAATGATCGAGGCAGGGCACAGAGGTTTTGACATATCCTTATGGCCTGATTAGGTCCGGTCGGCTTGTAGTGAGGATGGCTTTGTTTGATTTAGGACGGTTTTTGAAAACCGCTCGGCAAAAAGACAGCCCATGGCTTACAGGTCATGCTAGACAGGATGGCTGCTGGTGCTGACAGGATACAGTTTAGTTGGCACTTAAATGAGGTCCGAACTGATTGCCTCACAAGCGTTGTACCTAGAATCAACCCTTAAAATGTTGTATGGGGAGATTGTGTCATTCCTGAAATTTCAAGGTTCCCAAGTATAACGGAAGTTATTGTCACGGAAACCGATGTCATCCCCTAGGCATGGGTTCCTGATGGCCAGGGTGTCGGTGTAGGGGTATAATCTTCCTATAGTTATACCTAGGGTGCTTGCAGGGTGTGCTAGCGGGATGCCGTTCTCCACGAGGGTCGAAAACTAAGCCTAATGGGGGTTTACCATGGCGTTCCGACTAAATCCGTGATGCTACATGCTTGGGTCGATACACCATGGTGGGTCGAGCGCCGAATCGGGGGTCTATTTTTCAGCATATTTCCCAATTTATAGATGGCGAGTGGGTTCCTATGTAGGGTCAGAGTCATTCAGGCGTCGTTCTGGTGTCCCGCCTGGGTGCTAGTCGGCCTGACAAATAGGTGTTTGCGACAGGGTAAGATTTCGGCGGGGTCTTTAGTTCTGGAGGCTGCCCTTCTCTTGACGGTTTAAAACACCATTAGCATCCGATTGGATTGGGTTGTCATGAGCTGGGTAGGCGCATGGCCATAGTCTGGAGCGGCCGCAGGGACCGCCTTGCAAAAAGGTCAATTCAACTGTACGGGTATCGAGATCTTGTTGCACGGTAGTGGACTCACCTCGTTATTTGACGATCGCTTTCTGGTTGTCTTTCCGGCTAATCATAGAAGTGCCAGCTATTTAGGTTAGGGTAAATTATCTGCCACACCAGCGCTACACTTAAGGAAAACCTAGCGTGAGCCCTCGGTAAAACCAAGGTACATGTGCATGTGCGTAGGCGTGAAAATTTTCGGTCAGGCGGAGCCGAGTTTGTGTAAATCGGGCGTTGTCATTATTGGCACGAGGGCCTGAGGGTCCCCGGGATCTACACCACTGCCCTTCCTTGCGTGCATAGGGTACCTAGGATGTGAAATAACATGCCAGGTTACCGTTTCTTACGGAGACCGGGCCGAATTTGACCAGATTCCACATCGGCGTTAACACCGACTCCTATGGTGCTCACGAGTTGTGCTATACCCCTCGAGCGTTCAGTACGTCCGAATGAGCACCCATCGGTATTAGGGAGTATAACCCTGGGGGTGTACCGCACGGCGGGAGATGGGTCGTCAGGTCTATAACAGACGGAGCCTATCCAGTTCAAATACTTAGGTGGGCTATTCGCGGGATTGTATCGGTCCGGGACCGATTAGGGTTCGTGGGGCTGTCGGGTGGGTATTAGGCTTATAGCCTCCCGCCAAGGATAAAAGGGCCGAGTCGGTGGCCGCTTGTCAAAAAGAAATCCAACTAGAAACTCGCTGAAGTTGCGTCACGATAGGGGATTTAGGTGATAAACCTATAAGGAGGGAAGCCAGATTATCTGGCACACAAGTGTTATACGTACCAGGTGTTATGAAGGGGATAATCATGCATAGTGTATCTACACCCTTTTACTTATTTTTGTGGTTTATTTTTGAAACATATATCACTGTTGTTGTTGTTGTTGTTGGGTGTTGGTTCTGGTCTGTTTTGTTTTTTTGTGTGCAATGCACGAAAATATTTGCCACAATGCGGCTAATACATTGTTTTATATCTCGGCGTAGGTTGATACAGTGAGCACGAGTTTGCACATGTGGAATATGTATAGCATATAATACATATGCAATGACGGTAGTCCTTTTAGTTTGCATTGATTTTAATGAACTGCTTTGAGCCCAATGTATAGTTGATACGGTCGTGCGAGATGAAGTTGCAGATGACAGGGTAAAGAGAAAAGAATTCGAATAACGGAAATTTAAAACTATTGGTTTACTTTGGATGCTTCATTTTCTATTTCTGTGAAAATTGAACTTAAAGTTTACACCCTTCGGAAGAATATTAGAGGAACAATTCTTGGAACTTAATTTGTTTTAATTTCGAGTTTTAAAACAAAACATCACTTTTTGTTGAAACTTTGGGACTTTTAGTTTAAATTTTGTTTTGAAAATTTAAATTTGAGTCTAAACATCAAAATTTCTGCGAATTTCTCTAAAATTTTAAGTTCAGAAAAGGTTATAAAAACTTAGATTTTAAGACAAAACAAGTTTTTCTGCCAATTTGAAGTAAAATTAAAGTTTAGAAATCCTGAAACGTCTTTTCTGAATTCCTGTAATATTTTTAAAAATTTATTCGAATTCTTTGAATTTAGGTAACCTTTCAAATTATGAGTATAAAAGTGGTGGTTTCAAGCTCAAAGGGTGTCAGTTCTGGTTTTGCAGCCAAGTGCTGCTGGAGTTGGAGTTAGTTTAGAGCTCGCTGTTTGGGGCTCAGTTCGTGTTTTACAGCAAACTGCTGTCGGTGCTACCGGTGCTATTTTCTGGTTGTTCTAGCGTAGCTTTTTGATTTTACGGTATTTTTGCGGCTCTTGAGCCTTCTAAGCAACCGACGATTTCTGATTTAAGTTTAGTCCCGACAGACATCCGAGTTTTACAATTGCCTTTGGGTAGTGCGGCTATAAGTTTTTGGGGCGCAGTGATTAAATTAGAAAAAGCGTGTTGTATTCTCCTGTCAGACATCCGAGTACTCTAATTGCCTTCGGGTATCGTGTTTATTTTCCAAGTAGTTATAACCCTGCTGTGGACTAAGTGTGCAAATTCAGAATTTTGTGTAAGCGCATCAAAGCTAATTGTGATTTTTTGAGAATTAGTGAAAATTTGATTAGTTGTGTGCTTAGGTAACCGGCAGTATTGGAAGGCGTTCCATGGAGTGCCGACCCTCTATACTTTACCGTTGTTACACAGGTTCGTTACTACAACGAACCATAGTACCAAGAGAAATGCAAGAGGAAGGAAAAAAGGAAAATTTTAAGTCAAAAAGGGGCCAGGTGCGATCAGAGGGACATATAGCGTCAAGGATCAAGGGATTGGCACAAAGCCGTGCTCCTGAGGTCATAGAGCGATAAGGTTCCGAGTATACAATGGACCTAGTGCACTAACCAGGCCGGTGGAGTGATATATCCGGTGGGATAGGGAGCGAAATCTGGCGGGACGTGGGATAATGTCCCCGTTAAATCCACGAGGCTGCGCGAATTGGGTTTTTATATTCAGGCGGGTCGCGCAATTCGGACGGGAGCGCGACTAAAAGTTAGCGTTGAGGTAAGCCATGCCTCTCCGCACTCTATACTGGGTAGATCACTGGTACAAGAATAGGTTTCTACGGCTCATGAGTTCCAACAAGCCGAGAAATCATACGTTGCAAATAGAGTTCATATTCAAATTCATATCCTACAAGAGTTCCGAGTCTAGATATCCAGTAGTACAAATGGTCTAAGCGATTCCCGAAATAATCAAGTCCAATTAGATGTCCAGAAAATTCATTCCATGAGCCGAATTCATTAGAAGCATACGTCAATTCAAAACTTTTTTTTCGGTAGTATTGGTCGCCGGGTGACACTGTTTTGATTTGAGCCTGGTGTGAGGTTCGGGTCACGCGGCTAGATTCAGGTCCTCGAGGACCATCCGAATCGTAAGAATAGGGAAAAGACTTTTAGTTAACTCACTAGGATAGTTCTCTATAGAACTATGCGTTGCTTCTGTGCCGACGTCTTAGGATCCTAGATAATTTTGGTTTTTAGTCGGACACCTACCCTCAACTCTTTTGGTTGGGGCCTGTGATTTGGGTTCAACACCCCTGGGGAATTCAAGGAACTTTTTATGTCAATTCATTCATCATAAAAATTACAGTTCCCCATGGGAACACGGAGCTGCCCACCCCTACCGACTGAGGGTGCGTTATCTCGTGACCCAATGGACCAACTGGGCTGACCCGTACTAACTCGGCACGTTTCCTACGTCCGGCTTTCCCCGGTACAGCTGATTCAAACATCACAATAACAAAACAAACATTACGCCTCTACCGGTGTCAAGCGGTCCGAGTGGCTGCTAGGAATTTCAGATTGGGAACCGAAACCCTCAGAGCGCACAACCACCGAACGCGTTGAGCTTGGCCTTCAGGAAAATTTTTTCTACGGTCCCTTTCGGGTTGACAGGACTATTTTGCCTTGAAAATAATTTGTGCGGCTTATCATGTGGGTAGCTACCCTTAGCTAGAGCCCAGGGTTTGCCAGTAGGATTGGGACTGTTTACATGTGGGTAATTCCAGTACCACCCTAGAACTATAGTTCCCACAGCAACAGTATCCCCATCCAATTTATGGAAAGATAGTATCAAAAGATAATTTTGGTCGTCCTGCCCCTTTTAGGTTGTGCCGTCAAAATACTAATAAGCAAATAATTAGGTTCATTCAAGCAGTCAATCCTTCCAAACGAGAAAATTTTATCCTAAACCACACCGCTACGGAAAAACTACGCACAGAAATTTATGGGTTGGTGTGGCCTCAGAATTTTGCCTCCCGCACGATAGATTCCCCTAACTTCTCGAAACGGGACTGGCGAGAATTTCTGATGGGGGCCGAATTAACTGTGTGGTGACCCGTGGTTGCTCCTTTCCCGTGGTCACATCCTTTCACCCAGTTAATTGGGGTTATTTGGAAGCTAAGGTCGAGTTTTAGTCGTTCAGGGACCGGCGACATCGTCCCCGAGATTAAAGTTAAGTCTCCAACCGGTGGTAAGTTGGTTTTTTGGAACTCGACGCTTTCTTGTAATTTTTTAACGCTTCGACACGGTCCCTCCCTCAAAACATAGTCCCCGGTCAGCGGGTTGCGCACCCCACCCCCAGGGCACAAATACTTCGGGAAGGTTCTGAGTCCCCACGTGAGTTCAGTTTGTTCACACTTGCGCTATCGGCTCCAGGGTTGCGCACTCAAGTACCACAGAGTGTTCTTGCATTAACCGCATTCGTGTGTGGCAATTTCATTTAGTCGGGGGCGTCAATGGCTGGAATAAATTAAGGCACCAACTAGTGGAGTGTTAACATGAGGTTCATAGCTGGGATTAATTGTTAGTATAAGTTTCACTTTTCACAAAGGACGGCCAATCATGTGTCCGTTCATGCGTTTTACTGGTGCTAGCATTCTTGAGTTTACCGGGCTAGCGTTATAGTAAGACGGGGCTTTATCGGTGAATATTCCGTGAGAAATGTGGTGATCTACATGAGCTATATAATCCTTGTGTCGGCTAGCTGGGCTCTGCGCATTGAACGTTTTAGTTCAATTTATTGCAGGGACTTTTTACAGGGGGCTCAGCTGTCCGGCATGGGCGCGCCGCTCGTAGAATGCAGGTGTAGTGCAGCTCAGGGTTCGCCCCTTTACACAGCCAGAATTTCCCTCCCATTAGGTTGACCGGCCTTAGAGAGGTATATTCCCTCGAAAACCCATTGGGATTGGTCAGACCCCGCCTGATCCCGAGGTGGCGTTGAAAATAGCGAGATATAATTCATTCTGCAGGAGACCAGCATTCTATTTGATGCAGTGTTCGTATGCCCCTTACACCAGATCACGCACATGCCACACAATTGCCCTTTCCCTTCGGCTGAACAGTCCGTGTGGACATTGAATTTCCCGGTACATTGTAAACTACAAGGTGCTTTATTCGTTTGGTTTTCATGGGCTTGGGAGTGATTTGCGTGAGTATCGGCATCGGTTTCATGCACGCCGATGTCCGACAGGCAGCTCAAACCTCAGTTGTAGGTAACTCGTTACGTACATAATATTTAGGTGGGATATGGGACATAACTGCCAAGAAAATTATTCCGAGCCGCAATATCCATAGTCCCCCTGGACCAGCCAGGTCATGCTTTACACAGTGGAGTAAACAATTCAATCACATATTGGGATGGGCGCCACATCCGTTCATCAGGCTGTGTCAGGTGCTTCGAACCACTCTGTCTTTAATTAGTCGGTCAGACAACTTTTGGTTAGCAGGCCTAATCCTTACTTTGGGTGACAGCAACCCTGAAAATTCTGGTACGGAGAGTATGGTATGAGATGACTAAAATTCGGTGTGGGAGTGTTGAGCCCTGCACTTTCATCTAATATTTGAGCACAGACAGCTAATTCGGAGCATCCAACACAACACGGGAGATTCGGAAGACGTGAGTAATTCTTACCGATGAGAAAGGGTCTATTTTCAGTGTTCAAAATATCTACTTTTAAAAAAGGATTTCCAAACCCTTTAATTTTTATACACACGTCTCCTGCATATCCATTAGGGCAAGGCACCACCAGGTGCTGAAAGGGGAAAAATTCTGGTACATGGAAGTTTCTGCGTTTGAGGTTTTGGTTGGACATTGAAAGAGTCATTCTGCCGGAGTTGTTACTTTTATCGCTGGGCCTAAGGTGTGGTTTTAGCATGTTGTCGATACACCCAATCGAAGGGTGCACGCTGTTTAATATGTAGTCTCAATCTCAACGTTGTTTGTGTGATAGCCGAGGAACCGCAGTCGACCGCAACTGTCCCCCGGGTTATGTAAGTGTTCTTGTGCGCCCCTTCCGTCGAAGGTTGGGTTAATAGATAGTGTGAGTAAGTGTTTTCTCAAGAAAATTTCCCGGCGCTAGCGAACATGAGCCGGGCTTGGATGGGACGAGCGCCATACGTAATTAGATTATTAAGTGTTGGGAGTTGGTTGAGCTTTGAACCATGTACTCAATTCGAGTAAATGGCATCCTGCTAAAGATTTTTGGAGCAGGGTTTTTGAGTGCACAGAATGAAACAACGTTCTTAGAGCGGACGCTCAGCAAACTCCCAACAAGACCACAATACGTCCATATCATATGCTAACAGGGTCAATGATCAGATACGTAACCGCGAAAATGGTTCTTCGAGTTTATTTAGTTATGATGAACAACCCTGCACCGCGCGATTAAACATATACAAGTAAGTTTAAATTTAAATTCGTTATGGGCTGCATAAAACTTGCCTAAAGGAAGCAGCCTGTCATGCGTGACCAAAACAATCATACTACATAACTTAAAGTTTGGTGAGCGAAAGCCATAGCTGCTCGAATTTTGCCTAACCCTGAAGCAGCTAGTCCTTAGATTTTAAAATACACTTCTTCAAACAAATAGTACATAAAGTGGGTGAGCGAAAATTCGACCTCTCGAAGTTTTGCCTAGATGTATACGAGAGGTCCCCAAAATTACAAGCATCACAGTTTGATTACGAATAGATAAACCAAAACTCCAAAGGAATAGCGGCAATCACACAATTAAATTTTTAGGGGATATGGTAATTTGAATGACCGTGGCGTGTCAGAAGACCAACCAAATTGATAGTTACCCGCAAGAGACTGCTGTAATAAATGGACTCAAGCTCACGGCGTGGCCCCCAAGTGTTACGGCTGCGACCAACGGGTACCTCTGCGGACGAATCCGAGTGGTATCCCTCACGGGTGTTCATGGCCGTGGGTCTGCCTAGTAAGCCAACGTGTCTAGCAGATGACGGTCCCCCAGGCGTGACGTCGGGTTTTGAGAGTCACAAAATTCCAACGTCGTCATACGCCTGAGCTCTCATGAACACTCGCGTGCGTGGCTAAGTCGCACCCCCAACACAGGGTTATAAGTTCGAATGGTATGGTTGCCGCTGATTTTCATGCTTAGGACTAATGATTTCAGCGCCTGAATCCTGGTGAGCACTTGGTCACCTGACAAAGTTCGTTGATTTCACTGAAGGACCTATTGCAATTGTGTAGAATTTGAATATCTAGATTATTAGTCTATTGTACTAGAGGGCGAATCGTTCCGCGCCTCTGGGTTTTTGCTTCAAAAATGGGCAGCCTGGTTCGCACCAGTACTGTATTATTCATTAAAATTTCAGCCATGGCTCTAGGCCAGGAGTTCTCTTGACTGCTCAGGGTTCAACAAGGAACACAACCTAAAGTTTTGGTTTATTGAATCTGCACATTTTATTTCATGTATTTACCTCTATGCAACGAAACTGGGACTAATCAGTTTCCTGCTTGACTGCCTATAATTATTTTGCACGTAGAACGAGTGTTACGATAAAATTAGCTGAAAGTTACTTGAAATTACTGCCTAAAAGTGAATTTGCAATTCGATCTCTTATACACCTCTAGATACCTGTCCGCTGGGATAGTCTTACCATGACCTAATGTTGACTGGTTACTGTAAAACAGTTACGTGTTGTTCCCCCTGGGTGTGCTCATACAAAGGATTTTCCTGTGCCAAGCTGCTTAGAGCATTATCTGTTGAAGTGGAAAAAGGTGGGGCTAAGCATAACTCGCGTGGCTGAGCTACTGCATGGAGGGCACACTGTTGAATGACCACACCCATGGCTTCTAAATACATATCTGAGAAGACACGCGTGCGTACCACATGGGTTGCAGGTGGTCAAGTGAGCTAAGGTATTCTTTTAGTCGGCCACAAAGCTGAAGGCGAATTCGCAAATAGGGGTGACAAACCGCGCCCGTTTCCTGCAATTATGTATCCTGTACACACCTAAGCCTAGGTCTCTCACGGCTGCATGTTCAGCAGTTTGATAGTCAACGGCGGTGGTATGACTTATGGGTCATCCGCGTTATACTGTCTACGCTACTGCAAAAAATTGTCCCCACGTACGAGCCCCTAAGTCTGTAATTTTGTTGTTTCCAAATTACATGTCCAAATGTCGCTCATATCCGTGTAGACCCTGCTGACAACTCGCACTCTCTCTAAACGACCTATGCTTGGTCACGTTGCCGTCCATACCCATGCTAAATTTTCGATACGTTATTTAAAGGACAACTATTTTGTCCAGAGTCTGTCAGAAGGGACTCAGCATATTTCATAACACAAAGTTTGTCGGAAGGAGCTTTGCTTTGCAATTATACACAGGGTCTGTTCGAAGGAACTCGCATTGTCAGACACTGTGTCCAGACAGTGTCTACATTGTCTTTAGTCCCTTCGAAGGACCTGCTTTCAAAACCCACTATCTAGTTACACCTTCTGTGAAGTCCTTATAGCTTAAGGACATTGTTGTTTTGTCCCGCCCTTAAAACCAGGTGTGTGGACAATTTTTTACAGTAGCGTAGACAGTATTACGTGGATGACCCATTACAGCTGAGTTTCTAGGGCCTGACTAGAATCGTCTGAATTCACGGGGCATACGAAAGCTTGTACTCGACAGGCAGGGCCTTAGCTCTTTTGCTTGACAATTCCCTAATGCTTAGCATCGGGCTGACTTGGCCTCCCTGCTGCCGTTGACACTCAATACTCTGAGTATTAATAAATAGATTTTTGTCTTGGCCAGTGAGTATTCACTAAAATTCAGGCCTCAAATTCTTACTCTGATCACACGCCTAATGCGTCTCACATAATACGTGCCCTTTCACGAGATTGGCAGGAAAATTTGTACCTGCGTTGTCGCCAACGCCAGGCAAAGTTTAAGGTAAAGTTTCAACTCACACCCCCTTTGTGATACCGAGAAAATCCTAGTGCGGCCCCCTCTTACTTACTTACCCCCTGCGCGCAACGCGCAGTACCCCCCTGACTTAGCCAGCGCCCCGAGAATTTCGAGTGCACCGTGTCGCCATACAGTGCACCGAAAACTCGGTTTGCTGTGTCGCGGCTCGCGCTCACGACGGAAAACCGAAGAAATCAAAACTGAAACTGAAATTTGCAGCCGTGCACTGCGTTTATATACTTTTTTCTCTCAGCACTCAGCCAATGAAATTCTAAGCGAGGCAGGCGCGGTTCGAGCGATGCGATTGGTTGAAGATACTACGGCTGCAAGGAACCAATGAAATTTCACACAACGCAGACGCAGCGAAGCCACGTGATGGGCCGACAAAACCCAGGCTGCGTGAGCCAATGAGAAAACGTAAACAACTTTGTTAGGCGGCCTCTGATTGGCTGTAAGGGTTTGCACGCAATCTGAACATTCTCAGCCAAGGGGTGGGCTGATAAAATTAGATTTAAGCGGTGTGGCCAAGGGGCAGGTGGCAATCTCGGATGTTGTAGGCAGAGCTGACAGGGTTGGACGACTCCCTCAAAATACTGGTACGCGCGCGTGACTTTTCACTTAGGTTGTCCGTTCCCACGTACAGGGCCTATCTCACTGTCAATAGTTAGAGCACCAGGTTACAATACAAAACAGAGTATAAAAATTAAAGGCACGACAAAAATAGAAAACACAAAAACCGGATGAGATGTGCCAAAAGCCAGTAAAACTAGAGAGCGGAACCTATGTCATAAGCGGTTAGATTATTCAGTGAACTGGAATTCCCTACTACTACTCTAGCGGTTAGCGCGTGCGTATAACCCTAAAATTTCTTTTGCTAAACCGACTAATGTACGTAGGCTATACTAAAGTGTCACAAGTTCAAAATCCGCTAGGGTTTCCTACCCAACCTGGCCAACAAAATGATAATATGAACACGAAAGCACGAACGATAAGGCAAACGGATACAAGGCGTACACATTCAAACGTCACAAATCCGTACACTCATAATTCCTGGTAAAGTGCCGAGACAGTCTCAAGAGAAATTCCTGTGCCATCCCCGAAATGTTTACACTATGACTTCAACCTAACTCAAGGAACACACGCACTCAAGACACTCTTAACTCTGAGAGTCCGCGAAATTACGGGCCTTGGGCTAGCCATAACTCTTCAAGTATTGGTCTCCGAACAGCGGTCAGGGTGGTTTTATTGCTCATTGCGATGCGCCGAACCCGATAGGACCAGTCCCAACCCTAGATTCCGGAAAACGTTATTTTGCATTTTTGGACCAGGGATCCGTAACGTGTTACACGTAAAATTTCGAAAACTTCAAGTGCTCGTAACTTCTTAACGATCCGTCCCAGACCCCGAGACAGGGTATTTTTCTTGTTCAGCGTGAAAAACTGCGTCGATTGATACCAATCTCAATACTCAATTCCAAAATTTGCATTTTTGCATTTTTCGACCTCGGATCCGTAAATTTTACACACTAAATTTCAGAAACTCCGGATACCTATAACTCTTGAACGAATGACTTCCGACCCCCAGTCAGGGTATTTTTCTTGTTCAGCTCGGCGAGCTCTATCGATTGGTATGGGTTTCAACAGCAGATTCCGAAAATCGCATTTTTGCATTTTTCGCCCCTAGAATCCGTAATTGCACATGTACAATGCAGAAAGTTCGAAAGCCCATAACTTTTGAACGAGAGGTCGGGGACCCCAAGTCAGGGTGGTTTTATTACTCAGCTCGATGAGCTGCGTCGAATGATGTGGGTCTCGACCTCCGATTTCGAAATTCACGTTTTTGCATTTTTCCACCCTAGAATCCGTAAAATTTGCACACACATTTTCAAAAGTTCGAGGGGCCATAACTCCCGAAAGGATGATCGCAGACCCAAGGTCAGGGTATTTTTATTGCTCAGCGCAGTGAGGTCTAACGATTGGTATAGGTTTCCCCAGCCTACCCGAGAATTCCTGTTTTGGCATTTTTTTACTTCCGGATTCGCACAATGCCACACACACAAAATCTCAAACTTAGGTCGGGTGGGATTTCTGAACTATCCGTCTCCGATCCGTGGTCAGGGTTATTACCCGTCCGGTCGCGTTATTGGTGTTACACCTCGCAATGCAGGTCTTCACAACCTCTAGATACCCGGAGTCGTAGAAACTGAACACTAAACACAACCTCTCCACTGCAGATACCAAATATAACAAGTATAAGGGGGATGCCCGCGACAAACCGTAGCATACTCTATGGGGAGTCTCTGCGCGTAGTCACTCGCTCTCAGAATTCAGCACCCGGCGCCCTCAGGCCCTGATTTGTCGTGATAAAAACCGTCGTGAATTTCATTCCCCTAAACTAACCCAACTCTCGAAACCTCGAAACGCACTCCCTCTTAAACTCAAAATTAAATTATTCAATAATTGTTATAGTGAAACTCTGTATGTTACTCGCGGGCCGCTATCTTTCAAGTGCTGCTCGAGCTGAACAAACGTTATGTATATCTTTGAAATCCTTACGTGCGTCGATCATTAATTACCTAGTCTAACGGTCGTAAACGCTGAAACGTCGCCTCAAACTACATTCCTAGCCTGTGTAAATCCTGTAAAACTCAAAACATCTCATGTAACACTGAAGAGAGAGAGAGTGAGACAAACAAACTGGGGCGGTATTGAGACGCAAATTAAATCCTGACGCGCAGTTTGGATGTCACCTAGTGACTGCTTACGCAAAGCCGTGGGTATCCTAAGTCAGGGGCACCCTTCCTGAGGTTACCTAATCCGATTAATTGAGTGATCGGTTAACCCGCGAATATCCAGGTACAAAGCAACGTATGCACACACATATATGTAGAAAAGACCGTATTCAGTTACGTACATAAAAAGTAGACATAGGTCCCTTCGAACATTTTCCGCACCAGCTATTTTCTCACTATTGCTGTGCTACCCCCTTTTGGACCCGCACACTCGCTGTACAAAGTTATCTCTGCATTAACGGACGTTACTAATCGGTGTTATAAAGTTTGCGTCGGAGTTACAAAGTCGGTACGTTATTAACGGTACTTAAGAGGTTGCTCTTCCTTTCAATACTTTCACTAACCAATGCGCCTGCATTCTTGTTGATAGTTACATGTGCATTTTATTACGCCTTAATATCCATTAGAGAGAGCAAGACGGAATAAAAATAAAAAAAACTTCTAGTCGGCCGTCATCAAAGCAATTTTCTGCACGAGCGGGAGCCGGGGAAAGAGGGAGGCACAAAATTTACATGGAACAAGAATTGGCGGAACAGCTATACATAGTAAGAACAACCAACACGCTCAGAATAGAGTTATAGCGATAGTCAATAATAACGTTAACAACACGCTATAATGGCAGCAACAATAATAATGCCAACTCCAAGGTACTATGCAGTATATCACTAGACCATGATACGGCGCTGGAAAGTGTCGCGTCCCTGACACATTTACTCTAAATTTTGGAAATTCACTACCCCTTCCCCGCAAGCAAGAGAATGAATAAGTACAGAAAACAATAACAGTAAAAATAGAACCATAAAGTTGCCAGGACTTCCTAACTAAAGAGTCGTTAGTCTACTTGTCCATTCTGAGCACACGAAACGAGATGTTCCCTTTTTACGATTTGCAAGCTACTGACACCCTCATTTCTTAATTCTGCTGAATAACAAATAAGTAACTGAAGGTACACAAGGATACGAAAAATGAGGTAACCGATTCAAAGGTAAAATACTGGTTTGTCCCAGCTTACCAACTCGGGCGCTACCTAGTTCGCGGGTATGCCTTAAGCGCGCGCAACAGGGTGGCCCTGGTGTGCACGTTTTATTCCTTTCATTACTTGAATTCATCTCAGGCTAGGAATGTGACACGTCTCACCAGAGTACGGTTTCGTAACTTGGGTGTATGAGGCGGGAACAAGGCAGACCCGGTCGCTGCATTGTATTATCAGATTAATACGTCTTTCGCGGAAATTCACTAAGCGTACGTCCTGAATTTCCAGGTATCGCTATAAAAGGACATATCTTGAAGGCATAGAAGCTATACTTAAGTTTGTAATAATTGCCGCTGCCATTAGTGCTGTCGCTATTAATATAAGTGTCCGTGATTATTTGTAAATGTTTTTAGTAGTTATTGACGCCATGTGTATTTTTTATGCCTTGTATATATATTGTGGTGTGTCCTGTCCTTGTATTGTAGTGGTTGCTGGAATTTGAAGCTTTTGTTCGCTACCACATGAACTCTTGAGAAAACCACTCCCGTTTCTCCCCTCTTTCCGACTGTATGATCCGCACCAGAGAACAACTGACTACTTAATTTGGACTGAAAATTTGCACATCTCAAAACACCATTTACACATTGGAAATCTCACGGTAATAGGCGTGCACACAAAATGGTGCAGCGTTTTACGGATTGCTTATGAAGGGATTTGTCTGCTAAGTCGGGAGGAGCACCACCGTCAACATCCGGGAATTGTTTGCCTTCTTGGCTTGGTGTAATTGTTTTCCTTTGATCTATTAATGTTTATTCCGTCTAGCATATATATGTACCGGTCTTGGTGTTATTCCTGTTGTTCTTGAGTGTCGTCATTATTCATTGATAGGGTCAGATCTCTAGGGCTTAACTCCCTCCTTAGATGCCGGATAACGATGTCTAGACAAATTAGTTTGGTCACGAGGATGTCTTTATACGTCTCCGAACTTCCCTTGGTCCCCTCCTCACTTTTTTCCGCCCTTACGTTTTGACTAGAAGTTGTGACTGGACGTATATGACTAGAAACACATTTCGAATTTTAATCCCGTTTAGATGTACACACGACAGTGAACGGTGGCAGTTGGTAAGCACCTTGGATAGGTAAGAACGTAAAAAAAGGTTTCTCTCGTATAGCATATTTGGGGGCGCGCTTTGAAAAATGGGTACGCATAGGACCATAAGTTGTATCACTTGAGGAAACATATGGAATATCCCCGTTCTACGACCTGCGTTGTAACTCTTTGCATACAGTAATGTTTCTTGGGGTGGCGGAGTTCCTAATTAACCATCGGCTTTTGGTTTCGGCACCCGAAGGTTTCTGGTGTGCGGGGGCCCGAGAACATACCCCTTCCCTTTTTCATTCCAGTCGCCCTGTTTTTGGATTTCGCAAACTTGACTAGCTCGCCTCAAGTGGAAATTTGACAACTAGAACTCACTGACCAGAAAAGGGTTCCATGCTGACCTGTAGAGTCTCGACTATCTTAGCAATGTTTAGACTAGTATCATGGATTTACAGGGAAGGATTGTTAAAAGAAATTGTTAAGGTAATTATCCAATAGGGGCGTACCCCATAAAATAGAGCTGCCAGAGAGGGAGACAGTTGGAGGTCCTTGACTGACGGAATGGGGGTAGAGGTGGCTTGAGTAGGATGGTTTTTCCCTGCCGTGTTTTTTCTTTCTTTCCACCCCCTCCCCGCGTCCTTCCTTTTTATTTCCTTTACAACTCAATCCAGTATACGTAAACTTAATCATGTACGGAAACGCGGTGAGTGCTGGGGGTTAGTGTAATAGGAATCTGCAATTGCGTTGAGATTAAGACGGAGTGGAGAAAGCAAACGGGGGCTAAAAGGTGGTGTGGCACAAAAAGGGGCCATGCCTTTCGACTGTGGCTGTTGGACGTCCGAAACTTAGTTTAAGGACGTGCAGCCTTCCTTTTAAAGGATCGCCACTTATGAGTTAAGTCGTATGCTCAAACCAATGCGCCATCACGCCTCAGGCCATTAAGCGGATGCTCTTGAGGCCTTACATTACCAGTACTGTCAGGGGCCCGCCCGACAGCTGAATACCCCCCAGTATAGCCGCAACGCCCTGCGGCCCGTTACGCACTTTCCCGTGGAAATTTGAGTTTTCAAAATATGTAAGCGCGGCCCTGTGCAAAGAAGCTCTACTCAGGAGATTAATACAACTACTAGACGGCAAACATGACAGGGGTAGTTTCAGCCCATAACTGTGGAGGCGAGTTGGGCGCTGAAGGGGAAGATTGTGGGGTATTTTGAACTTTCAAAATTTTGAATTTTAGAGCTTTGGTTTGCTCAGGCCTAAGGGGGGTAATCAGTTTAGAATTGGGGGCAGTTGTGAATTCAGGTTTAGGAGATGCGAGGTGAAGCATTTTTTAGAAACAGAAGGATTTTTAGGAGGGAATTGAGTAGAGTGCTGGCTTTTTGTGTTTTTATGGAGTGTGCTTGTTGTTTTCAATTTTCAGGTTTGGAGTTGGCGTTCTCGGGTTCGGCACGTCGGATTGGCTGAAAGCACTGGTTTGCTCAGGCCTAAGGGGGGTAATCAGTTTAGAATTGGGGGCAGTTGTGAATTCTGGTTTAGGAGATGCGAAGGTGAAGCATTTTTTAGAAACAGAAGGATTTTTAGGAGGGAATTGAGTAGAGTGCCGGCTTTTTGTGTTTTTATGGAGTGTGCTTGTTGTTTTCAATTTTCAGGTTTGGAGTTGGCGTTCTCGGGTTCGGCACGTCGGATTGGCTGAAAGCACGTCCCGGCTGCCGTTTTCAGTCGACCACTGGGACTTCGCAAAAAAATTTTACACTTTCATGGGCAGTCATTTTTAAAATATTATTCTAACTATTTTGCTCTTAGGGTTTCAAACCGGTTCAATCATTTCGGACCCGTTGTTTTAGCTGAGAAAGTCACTCTGAACCTGCGCTGTAAATAGGCATTTGGAAAGTCAGGGCAAATGCAGGTTGTACGCACTGGTCGCGGACAGGGGTTTTTAGGAAAATACTGTTCATTGCCTTCTAGGATACATCGCAAAGGCCTGTATTAAACTATTTCCCGCGTCGCACCGACTAAGAACACCACCCTAATTACAGCCCACAAGGCCTCAGTTAAAAAGTTATAGACTTTTGAAAATTTTAAAATTTTGTGTCTATACGTCCGGAGGCCAGAGTTCGAAAAATGCGATTTTCGCTTTTCCGAGATCAGACGTTAACATTAGTACCATTCGACTCAGCTCGCTAAGCTGATCAAGACAACCACCCAGAAACCTATCCGCAAACCAACAGTTAGGAAGTTTACAGGCCTTTGAAGTTTTTGAGATTTAACGTGTACACGCTTTACGGATCCCTGTCCGAAAACGCGATTTTCACTTTTCTGGGGTTGGGTGCTAAAAATGGTATCATTCGATTCAGCTCATCGAGCTGATTAAGAAAACCACCCCAAACCATCTCCGCAAATCAATGCATAAAGAGTTATGGCCAATCAAAGGTTTTAGGTTTTACGTGCGTACACCTTACGGATCGGATCCTGAAACACGCGATTTTCACTTTTTCACGATCCACCATACAATGGGTACCATTCGATTCCGCGCATCGCGCTGAGTAAGAAGACAACCCCAAACAGGGTACGCAAATCCAAACTTAAAAAGTTATGATCATTTGAAAAGTATATTATCGGTCATTCACGTACTGTCTATGCTACTGTAAAAAATTGTCCACAAACCTGGTTTTAAGGGCGGGACAAAACGACAATGTCTTTAAGCTATAAAGACTTAACGGAATGTGTAATTAGATAGTTCGATTTTGCAGCAGGCCCTTCGACGGGACTAAGGACAATGTAGGTACTGTCTGGACACAGTGTCTGACAATACGAGTTACTTCGAACAGATCCTGTATAATCGCTACGCAAAGTCTCTTCCGAGAAACTTTGTGTTATGACATAAGCTGAGTCCTTTCTGACAGACTTTGTACAAAACAGATGTCCTTTAAATAACGTATTGGCAATTTAGAATAGGTATGGACGGCAACGTGGCCAAGCACATGTTGTTTAGAGAGAGTGCGAGTTGTCAACAGGGTCTACACAAGATATATGAGACATTTTGACATATAATTTGGAAACAATAAAACTACAGACGTAGGGGATCATATGTGGGACAATTTTTACAGTAGCGTAGACAGTATAACGTGGATGACCCATTATTTACATGTACACGCTTTTACGGATCCGGCCCAAAAAACGTGATTTCAACTTTTTCGAGCTACTGGGTTAAAATTGATATCATTTGATTCGGCTTGCTGTGTAGAGCAAGAAAACCGCCCCGAACATGGCCCGCAAACGAATAGTCATAAAGTTATGGCAACTGAGAATTTCAAATTTTAGTGTGTACACGTTAAACTTTGCCTGGCGTTGGCGACAACGCAGGCGCAGCAATTTTGTATAAACTTTTGGAGGAAAAATCTTAAATCAGGAAACCTGCAAGGTGACGCAATTTAGGCTGCTCCCAGAAAACCTTTTGAATTTTGAGTATGAAAATTCTGAACATTTGCATATACAGCTCTACGGAGCGGATCTCTAAAAGTGCAATTTTCACTTTTTCGGGTCTCAACGTTAAGAGTGGTACCGTTCGATTTATTGCAGCGTCTTGATTAAGAAAACCACCCCTAACATTGTCTGCAGGTGAATATTTGAAAAGTTATGATCAATTGAAATTTTGGAAAATTCTGTGTTGTAAGTTCTTAACGGATGAGCTCTGATAATTAGGATTGTCTCTTTTTAGGGTTATAGCATTAAATTGGGCATACTTTGAATCAGTTATTGGTTCCAGTTAGTAAAATCACCCGAATAGGGTCCGCTCACGGATACCTAAGGAAGTCATGGTTCGTTGAGGCCTTGGTATTTTGCACGCACCCACTCACTGGGAGCAAGCATTAGCAGGGAGACTACTACCTGTAGGGGTTATGAGTTGGCCCGATAATAAGCATGATAAAGCACATTTAGATCAATGTATAACGCCGGGTAAGATTTTCGTCGATTATACACGGGGACGACTTAGCGAGAATTTCTTGGACTGGACAGTTTAGGCGTAAGGACCTAGGGTCTTGAATCTTCATATACGTACAATGGTATAATGTTTCGGTTGTCTCGAATTTAGTTTATTGCTTGTCTCCTTTTTCTTTACCCTGTATTTGTTTCCTGTTGTGGCTTTTCGTTTTGTATTTCTGCCTTGCGATATAGACAGTTACCTCGTGTAGAGTGTGCGTACTATCGAATGCAATAGATTTTGTTAAGCAGCACGGGGAGGGTTTACCACAAAAGCTGCAGGTGGTGGTCCTGTTTTGTAAGGGGGTATGGGTGAACCCCGTCGATACTTTTTGGCCCCTGCTCCATGTTGCATTTCTGTATTCAGACTCCTGATAGGGGTAAACCTGATTAACCCCCTCATAACGTTTCGTTGGAAAATTACATGTTAAATTCGCCTGCCAATCACAGGTTTTTAAGAGTCTATTGATTACTCACCTCGCATTGGTCAGTTTTTACACCTAGAATTTTATCCAATAGAAAGAGCTTACGATGTTTGTTTTCGAGCCGCACTCATTGGCTAAATTTTGGAGCTCAGGCAGTATATAAGACCGCTGCACAGGCTGAACATTGAGTTCAGTTTATAATTTTCAGTTTTTGGTCGCGTGCTCGAGCCGCGACAGCAAACCGATTTCTCTGCACGCCGAGGCCGACTTCGCGTGCACGAGAGTTTCGGGACGCTGATAATAGGGGGTATGTGCGCTGCGCGCGGGGGTATGAAATTTTTGAGCAAAAGGGGGCCCAGTTAGGATTTTCCTGTTCACGAAAAAGGTGTGGGTAACTTTTTGCGTTAAAAATTTGCCTGTCGTTGGCGACAACGCAGGTGCTAAAATTTTGTATAAACTTTTGGGGTGAATCTTAATCAAAAAACCTGCAAGGAGGTGTCATTTAGACAATGATTGTAGGAAAATAGGCACATTTAGGAATAACCTTGGCATCCACAGGATTGATTGTCAGCACGGTAGGGAGGCCAATACAGCCGAATGCTAAGCATTTAGGATATGACACCAAAAGAGGTAAGGCCTTACCGTCAAAAAAAATTTTGGTGTGCCCCGTGATTTGTGGCGATTCTATGCAGGCCCCGATGAACTAAGCAATTAATAGGGCTTGTCCAGTTGACAATCAAACTGCTGAGTGTACAGTCTGTGATAAATCAAGTTTAAGGTTAGGGAACGTGTGGTGTCCTCAGACACAGGCACAGTGTTGGATCTATATCCGCCCAGATAACCCTTCCAGGAGAAATTTTGAAGCTGGAGTATGGGCACAGGGGGATTTTCGTGATGAACCCCCCATCCTCGCAAGACCTTACGGTAAACGTGCTGCATATCTGAAAACTATTAAGGTAATGATGGTGAGCTTGTCTGGAATGCCCATGAAATGAGTGGGAATCCTGAGCCCAGGCTTAAGCGAACCATTGAGCCTGAATCGGAGTTAAACCCCGCCTGCCCGAAGGCCACATATGGACTAATCAAGCTCACCACCATGAGACATAGAGCATATCTAACTAGAAATCCACAACCTTAAGCTGCGGTAAATAGCTGTAAGATAGTTGACCTAGGGCAAGGTAACCAGAAGCACAACGTAATTTCATGAATCACTTACCATGTCCTTTTAGCAATTACTATAAGCTATTTTCAAGCTAATTGAATTAATTAAATCAATTATACGACTGATCTCTTGAGTCAGATCTTAGGACTAAGGTATTTTGAGCCAGCATTTTTATGCATGTATAAAATGTACAAAACAATAATAAACCAAAACTTTAATTTGAGTTCAGTCCTGAACCTGGAGCGCTCAATGGATTCCTGGCCCAAGAGTCATGGCTATAATTAGGATAGAACTTAGAATTATAGGAGACTCGAACTATTATCCAGCTATGGAAATTCTATGACAACCATGCGGAGTTCACGTTACCAATTGTGCGCTTGGTACCTATTTTGTCCCTGTGCTCCCATCGGTACACACTAACTTTTTTGTTACCCATATGAATACCAACAGAAAATATAATGTTGCACATAGCTAGGTTTTTGAAATATTGACCTACACATATGGGTAGAGTCAAGATGTCTACTTGTAGCCCATATAGATGTCAACATAATGCACTTTCAAGCTTGCTTTTTAAAACAACTCAGTACAGTGAGTTTTGTTTTACAATTCTGGTTTAGTCTTTTTTACAATATATCTTTGGAAAAAATCTAAAAAATTACATAAACTATAAATATTGTTAAAACAAACTCAAGGTACCCATATGGGTAACAATCCGAAGACTAGCTACCCATAGCTACAAACGTAAGGTACCCATATGGGTAGTAGCTAGCTAGCAACCTATTCATATAGGTAGTTTCTACATCCTGTAATGGGTAGGTGACATAACAGGTCCCAAGCGCACAATCGGTAACGTGAACCCAGCATCAGAGCCTCGAAAAACGATTAAATAGCCCTGGTTCGAATCAGTGGCAGTAAAAGTAAAACTTTTTTGTTACCCATATGGATACCAACAGAAAATATAATGTTGCACATAGCTAGGTTTTTGAAATATTGACCTACACATATGGGTAGAGTCAAGATGTCTACTCGTTGCATATATAGATGTCAACATAATGCACTTTCAAGCTTTATCTTTAAAACGGCTCAGTACAGTTAGTTTTGTTTTACAAGTCTGTTTTAGTCTTTTTTACAACATATCTTTGGAAAAATTTAAAAAATTACGCAAACTATAAATATTGTTAAAACAAACGCAAGGTACCCATATGGGTAACAAACCGAAGATTAGCTACCCATAGCTACAAACGTAAGGTACCCATATGGGTAGTAGCTAGCTAGAAACCTATTCATATAGGTTGTTTCTACATCCTGTAATGGGTAGGTGACATAACAGGTCCCAAGCGCACAATCGGTAACGTGAACCCAGCATCAGAGCCTCGAAAAACGATTAAATAGCCCTGGTTCGAATCAGTGGCAGTAAAAGTAAATAAAAACCTCAAAGGCTAGGATCGATCAGCCTTTCTGTTAAACGGTCCATGTCAAGTAAGGAAAAATCTTTCAAAACCAACAAATCCCAGGAATAAAACCAAAGGATCAAACAATACCCACGACCAAGAGTCGTTAAGTCTAATTTGGATAAACGTTGTAAGCACACAGTCGCAGCGAAATCCACGGAGGAAAACTATTTGTTACTTGTGCGGCCCACTTACACGCACTCGGGGGTTTGCTAGAGCTTAGAGCATAGGCAGGCTTAGGCGTACGACGATATCGGGATTTTGTGACTCTCAAAACCTGATATCACGCCGGGGGACCGTCATCTTCTAGGCAAGTAGCTTACTTTGGCAGATCCACGGCCTCGAACACCCGTGAGAGTATCATCCCGGATTCGTCCGCTGGGATACTCGTTGATCGTACCCGTAACAATACCACATGATATTCGACTTTGATAAAGATTTACTTTGAAAAGAAAAGAAAAGGCATTAGGCTACATCAAATAGTATCTTTCGAGATGTCCACAAAATGTTATATTGTAAATTCATTGTTTAATACAGGTGCTTCAAACTGATTTGTATCAGTGCTTTCGTTATCGATGAAAACTTTTGCCAGGTACCCAATCCTGAAATTTGTGAACTTCCAGGGAAGTCAAATAAGGTTGATCAAGCGTTTGTAGCATCTATTATTAACTCTGAATTCTGTCTTCCAAAACAACAAAAAGCATACAAAGGATGTGTCACTAAAACAGATTTAATCCATTCTACATTTTGAAAATGACAAAGGTTATAAACACAAAAGTAGAACTAGAACCGACGCGCCACTATTTAATCAGTCAAGCGTTAGGTGATATTTGTAATTTTTGTTAAAAAAGGGCCACCATATTGAGACATGCCGGCCTGAAAAAGTGAAATGTATTGCAAGACACATAAATTTTATTGCACCATCAGGGTCGTTGTCCGGAAAAGATAAAATTTTAAATTTGCATTATTTTGCAAAAGTATTGAGATTTTAAATTACCGAATTGAAAGAAAGTATATAAACATACAGGATTCTGTTTGAAAAATCTTTCGGGAGCCTTACATCACAGCGATTCATAGAATTTTTGCCCACCAAACCTGGTTAGTATTTCACATGGTTAGTATTACTTAAAATGCGAGGCAATGAAGTTTGGCATCAAAAACTTTAGTTTTTCGCTTAGCTTGCGCACACTATTATATTATTGCACTGCATGGTTCGTCCTGCACATAAAGTGACCGAACGACTTTTAGATACTCCAATGTGTCCGCCAAGTGACACCAAAATATGCTACAACGTCCGCTGACATAAGTTTACTAATAACGAACGGTGTATAGTTTTACGACACTATGTCCGCAAACGAAAAACGTCTATGCTTGGCATACTTTTAGGCGAGCATAGAAAACACTTTATATACAATATAAAATATAAATTACACCTGCGTTATTCCAAAAACATAGTGCACACAAAAATTTATGGTTCACAAAGACCTAACTTAGCTTTTAATTATGCGGATATTTTGGCAAAAAAGAGAACTATGTCCGGACACGGAAGCTAGTTAGTGTTTGTGTCCGTACAAAGTTATCAACGTACTCTATAGTGTCCGCGGAAAACAGAAATGGTGCGGAAATTTTATGTGCAAGCCGGACCAGCGGTAACGTGAAACTGACGTAAATGGTTCTTTAATTTTGCCAAAGATTTTTTGTCCATTCAGCTCTCACAAGTTAAACTGAGGCACGCATTAATGCTTTAAGATCACTCAAAGAATGTATGAAAACGAGACATAGAAACTTTGTTCTTTTCATTGGAGATTCACGTATTCGTCATTTACACAAATATTTTGTGTTTTTGATGGCACATGAAAACAAACCCGCGATGTACAATATTTACAAAAACAACGATTTAAGTTTAACTGTTGTAAGTCTCTAACGTTTTATCGCTTACCATCTACAGTTATCTTTATCAGCAGCTAAATTTTCTGATGTTGTAAACAGACAGCAGTATAAATTCCAGCGGTCATCGGTGGCATTTGAATGCTCACTTTCTTACATTTTAGTACACAAATGTTGTATTACTCATGCTTTAACATGTTTTAGCTGGATTTAACTTTCTTACCCCACATACGAGCAATTAATATTATTATGGACACTGTTAATGTGTGCTATATCGCGCACCAAATATTGAAACATTTACTGTATTCAAAATACTTTAACTTTTAGTCTGTGTAAAACAAATTTGTGTTCACTATGATATTTATTAGATTAGTTGACGTATATTGATGAAACCATGTATTTCAGGAATACCGAAGAATAGGTTTTTTTGGACGATACGGTCAAATATTGCAAGGTATTATGCGAAAACGAAACCTGGAACCTACATTGGTAGTCATTGGCGGCTCGTTGGTATATCACATTTTATATTATTAATTTTGCATGGTGACAAAGAAATATAATTCTTTGTTTCTTTAAAAATTATAACATTCGAACATTACTCAAAAATAACACCGTAGTTTCGGTTGTAATAATTTTAATAGCATTAAGCGTTGAATTTGGTGAATTTTTGCAAACTAGTAGTCATAAATGTATTAGTTCTATAATTGTGTTATGCGTAGTCCACTTTATTTTGAACCCGCTTTGTGGAAAATAAAGTTTTCAATTTGCTTCTACCAAAAGTAAAAAATTTAACGATGCTTTAAATAAAAACTTGTTTTAAAATTTTAATTTCGCTTTACTACTACTGTTTCAATTTAGTTGCGTACTACTAAACTGAACTTCTTGATTTACCATTGCTATTAATAACGTTTGACGTTAAAGGTCAAAGAAAACATAAAAATTTTAACCTTCGCGATGATTTAATGCATTTTAAACTTCAAGGACTAGTGGTAAATTGAAAATTAAGATGTAGATGATTATATTTACCCAAGTTTAGGATTAATTTTTATTTAATTAGAACGAAACTTAACATACACCGAAAATATTGTCAGGGACACTATTCCCTCTTGAACACCCATCCAAACTCAGCCATTGTATAAAATTATGGTTGTCATTATTATTATTTTTTTTCTGTTATTATTATTGTCTTATTAGTGTCATTGTTAGTATTTTGCTGTGGTTGTTAATGCTATTCTTTTGTTTTTTTGTATCGTGTCTTTCAAGTATGATTGTTTGATGATGACAGCCAGGCACGCTCACACGACAATCCCTTTTGTTGCGTCCCCTTAACTTTACATGAATATCGTAAACAATACGGGCCACTCTTTCAGCTCGGGTCGTGCTTGGCTACGGGAGGGGTACCGCCAGTAACATCTGAAAAGTGTTACCCCACACAATGTTCTTGGCTGGCATAGTTGTTTCTTCAGTTTGTTGTTAGATATTGTTTTGTCCCGCGAGTATACTTACCGGTCTGGTGTTATAATTTAAGGGACTCTCATATTTTTGGTACTGGCCTGCGGAACGTAGGAGCTCAGCTTGCTCGTTGGGTACTTTTGACCTGTTTCTGAGTTAATTCCGACCCCTTTTTCTTCATACGACCGTGTTTCAAATGGGTAATTTGGGAGCAACAATTGGAATTATTTATACCGTACCCATTGCATAAGTGTGTAAAAGCTGTTAAAAACCCACGGAAACATGACGGGCCTTAATAACTAATTAAAGGAAAATCCTAGGGATCATATCTGTATGTATAATCGCTGTTACATATTCGTTGTTGTACATTTATTATTTTCTGCTTGGCGTCTTGTAAGCGTTTTATATACATATATATATGTATAGGATCATGTGGTGCTGGCACAACCCTAAAATTTTGTCTCTCCCATTTCAATGACTAGATGCCGAATTAAAGAAAAATTGACTAGAATTGGCTGAATGCATTGATTTGACTAGATATCGTATGATTAGCGTACAGCAATTTCCGTTTCTTCCTGACGAGTACTTAAATTTCGACTAGCCGAAACCGATTGCACGCTTTAAAGATTAGATTCGAATGACTAGAAATGTATTTGCACAGTATGTACTGGTATTTCCACCGGACAGCCGAATTACTCGGAGATTTCCTATGTAGGGAGTCGAATCTAAAAGGATTGAACGTAGCCGCCTATGAATTTCAAGATAACACGGGAGGGGCGATTTGGGCGATGTATTCGGGAAAGTGAAATCGCGGTCTGAATTTCGGGAATTTCGGGTTCCGGAAGGACTGGCTTAGGTTTAAGTTTACCTAGACTCGGTTCCATCTAAAAATTTGAGTCTCGCCCCTATGCTCACCGGAACCTGACTAGAGTTACTCGCTTGTTTTGCACACTGTGTTTGTACTACGTAGGCTTGACTATATATCTACGTGTTTACACACCGTGGCAGCTCAGTATAGGTATTGGGGGTTGATTTCCTGAGGGTTAGAAAGGAAGCTATAGGGTCTGAGCGGTAAGGGATGACTGAGTGTGAGTGATTATTTATGAGGCTGTTCCGGATTTCTCTAGGTTGTTCGACATTCGCCTATTTTCAAACACAAACGCCCCTCCCGACTAACACCCCTTGTAGCTGGAAGCGTATGATGAAACTTTCGTTTCGAGTAATCTTTGCTGCGTCGAGAGTCTTGTAAGAAACGCTGAAGGGTGCACGCGGCTGTTTTCAAAGCCCCCAACATAGCAGAAACTGCAGTGATTGCCGCAGAAATTGATAGGAGAGTTTTCAGCACGAAGGAAACAAGATACGCGTGGTAAGGGGAGGAAAGACAGGGTTTTGAGGGTTGTTTTGAACTTTCAAAAATTTTGAATTTTAAGTTAAGCAGCGCCTCGCTTCAGCCTAAGAGGGGTAGTCAGAATATGATTGGGGGGTTAGGAGTGTTTCTAGGCTCAGGGCAAGTGAGGGGGTACGCGGTTGTTCTTGGGCATAGATGGATTTCTAGTAAGCCGCGATTCCTTGTGTTTTTAGGATGGTTGAGTTTTAGGGAGTGTGATTGTTGTTTTCCATATTTCAGGTGCGGAGCTGGCGCTCTTGGGTTCGGCACACCGGGTTGGCCGAGTAAGCCGTCCCGGCCGCCGTTTTAGGTCGGCAACCAGGATCTTGCAAAAATTTTGAATTTCTTGACACTTAAATTTTGAAATTTCTTTTCATTTTTGGGCTTCCTGGGGTTCTATATTTAGTACCTGTTGTCTTGGCCTTCTGTTTTGGCCGAGAAAGCCACTCCGAACCTGCACAGTGAACGAACGTCTAAAATTAGCGGGAATGTAGGTTATGAGTATTGGTCGCGAGTTGGGTTTTTAGGAAATTTTGACTGTTATTTTACGGAATATAGCACGTAGGCTGACATTAGGCAATTTCCCTGCATCGTGCCGACTAAGAAAATCACCCCAATTATGGCCCGCAATGCGGTAGTCAAAAGTTATAGACATTTTTAAACTTCAAGATTTTGTGCGTGTGCGTCCGGAGGCCCGGCCCCCAAAAATGCAATTTTCACTTTTCCGGAATCGGATGTTCAAATTAATATCATTCGACTCAGCTCGCTGAGCTGATCGAGAAAACCACCCCGAACCTTATTCGGAAACCAATAGTTCGAAAGTTATGGGCCCCTGCAGTTTTCGGGATTTAACGTGTGCACGCTTTACGGATCCCGGGTCCAAAAACGCGATTTTCGCTTTTCCGGGATTGAGTGCTAAAATTGGTATCAATCAATTCAGCTCGTCGAGCTGGCTAAGAAAATCACCCCTAACCCTGTTCGCAAACCAGTACTTAAGGAGTTATGGTCAATCAAAGGTTTCAAAGATTTTGTGTATGTACACTTTTACGGATCGGATCCTGAAAAACGCGATTTTCACTTTTTCACGATCCACCCTAAACATGGGTACCGTTCGATTCCGCGCGTCGCGCTGAGTAAGAAAACCATCCCAAACATGGCCCGCAAACCCATAGATAAAAATTTATGGCTAATTGAAAATTTCGGATATTGTGTGCAGACGCTTTACGGATACGGCTCCGAAAAATGCGATTCCCACTTTTTCGGAGTACAATGTAAAATTTGGTACCATTCGATTCCCCACTTTCCGTTGAGCGAGAAAACTACCCCGAACAGTGTTCGCAAACGAATACGTTAAAAGTTATTGTTCGCCGAAAGTTCTTAAAAATCGCATGTATATGCACTGCAGGACGGGTCTCCTAAGATGCGGTTTTCACCTTCCCAGGACCCAACGTTAGAAATGGTACCGTTCGAATCCCCTCGTTGCCCTGATTCAGAAAACCACCCCTAACATGGTCCACAAGTGGATATTTAAGAAGTTGTAGTCGGTGGAAACCTTTGAATTTGCTGTCGTTCTTTAAAACACGATTTTCACCCTTTCTGGACTATAGCGCCAGGATTCGCGTTTAGCTATCAACTGACTTAGGTGGTTATTAAGGGTGCTCAAACTTAGGATCCTGATTTCCGTGTATATAAACATATACTTGAGTGCTTATTTTGTATTGCTTGATTTTACACGTTTTAAATTTGTTTTCTCCTTGGTGTTTCGCATCTCTTTTTTAATATGTGGTTTTGCTATTACATAGGTTATTCCACTCTCGTGCAATGAGACGAGAGAAGAAAATTAGTTAGGTATAGTTATCGAAAACCAGGCAGTTTACGTATAACAGCTTAGGGTGTTTGGAACTCCATGTATATATGTTGTATGCAATTTTTGGTTTTTTTTTGGTATTTTTCTGGTCTGACCTTGTATAATTGATTTTATTGCCCCCCGTTGTCGTACCATTGTCTCGTGACCATCGTATCCCCATATTCCGCACACCCGTTTTGGGAGATGTAGTCTTTCAAGAAACGTGTAAGGTTTTTATTTATAGACTGTGTGTGAGGCGAGAGCACAATACATTAAGGGTAGGCCCCACAACAAAAGCTGCACGTGGAGGTCATGTTTTGAGGGGGAACTCTGAAAACCAAGTTTCGATCCAACTCTTACCACCCTTGTGCTGTGTTGTACTTCTGCGTCCAGGTTTGAGATAAGGGTAGCCCTAACTAACCCCACTCACAACTTTTCTTTTGAGAGTAGTGTGTTAAATTCCCCAGCCAATCACCGGCTCGTAGAGATTAATTCAGTTCTTACTTCGTATTGGTCAGCCTACATTCAACACTTTTCCACCAATGAAAGCAGTGTATAGTGTTTGTTTCCGAGGCACGCTTATTGGCTGGATTTTGAGCCCGCACAGTATAAAAGGACGCTGCACAGGCTGAACATTCAGTTCAGTTTCACATTTTTCGGTTTTCGCTCGCGTGCTCGAGCCGCGACAGCAAACCGATCTCCCTGCACACGGAGGCGACTTAGTGTGCACGGGAGTTTCGGGGCGCTGCAGCAAAAAGGGGGGTGCGCGCGTTACGCGCTGGGGTAGGAAACTTTGGAATAAGGGGGGGCCAAGCTGGGATTTTCCGGTTTCACAAAGGGGGTGTGGGTAAACTTTTGATCTAAAACTTTGCCTGGCGTTGGCGACAACGCAGGCCCAGAGATTCTGTGTAAACTTTTAGGGGGGCAAAATTTTAAATCAGAAAATACCTGCAAGGTGATGCCATATAGGCAGCGATCCTAGAAAAATTTAAAGTATGTTCAGGATGGACATTAATATTCGCAGGATTGATTGTCAGCGCGGTAGGGATGCCAATTCAGCCTAATGCTAAGCATTTAGGATATGACAAACAAAAGAGCTGAGGCCTACCGTCCAGAGAATTTCGGTGTACCCCGTGATTTAAGGCGATCCTAGCCAGGCCCCAGGAAACTAAGCTTTGATACTTGGTCACCCGTTTGACAATCAAACTGCTGAATGTGCAGCCTGTGAAAAACCACGCTTAAGTCTAAAAAAAGTGTAGTGCCCTCGGAAACAGACGCGGTGCTAGAGAATATATACACAGAGAATCTCTCAAGAAACCTCTTGAATTCGGAGCATGCACATAGCGGGATTTTCGGGGTGCACCCCCACCCTCGTATGATGGTGAATTTGACCAGAATGTCCATGCAATGAGTGGTAGTCGTGAGCACTGGCTTAAGTGAAACTTGAGTCTAAGCTGGAGGTAAACTGCGCCCGCCTGAAAGGTTGGAAAGGGACCAGCCAAATTCACCATCGTCAGACATAAGACGTAACGTAAGGTACACACCGCAGTCTAACGCTATGGCAGTCAGCGATAAGGTGCTCGCCGTAGAGCATAGCAACCCAAGCATCGTTAAAATTTTAAAATCTTTTGCTATAGCTTTTCTAGCAATTACCGTAAGCAAATTACGATATAATTGTAATTCACTAAGTCGAATCCACGACTGATCAGTTAAGTCTGACTTTAAGACAAAGGTACTTTAGGACAGTATAACTTGTATGTATAAAGTGTACAAAAACAATAATAAACCAAAACATTAATCTGAGTTCAGTCCTGAACCTAGAGCGCTCAGCAGATTCGTGGCCTAAGAGCCACGGCTGAAATTACGATAAAACCCAGAGTTAAAACAGACTCCAGCTTTTGTACCCATGCGAAAATTCTATGAACATCGGAGTCTCGAGTAATGAACAAATAGCCCTGGTTCGAATCAGTGGCAAGTAAAACCAAATAAAAACCTCAAAGGCTAGGATCGATTCGCCTTTTCTATCAAAACGGTCTGTGACCAAGTAAAGCAAAACCCGGCTGAACCAACCAATTTCTAGGACTAAGACTAAGGTTAAGCCATACCCATGACCGAGTGTCAATAAGTTTAACCGTGAGAAAAAGTTGTGAGCACACAGTTGAACTAAAATTCACGGAGATAGGACTAATTGTTACTGGTGCGACCCACTTACACGCACTCGGGGGTTCGTTAGAGCTTAGAGCATAGGCAGGCTTAGGCGTACGACGATATCGGGATTTTGTGACTCTCAAAACCTGATATCACGCCGGGGGACCGTCATCCTCTAGGCAAGTAGCTTACTTTGGCAGATCCACGGCCACGAACACCCGTGAGAGTATCATCTCGGATTCGTCCGCAGGGATACTCGTTGATCGTACCCGTAACACTTGGGGGCTACTCCGTGGAGGTTTCTGTTTCCTGTTGTTCCTTAATTGAATTTCTTAAATTAACTTGCCTTACAGGCAATCTTTAAACTGTTAAATTGCTCGACCAATTTTGACAAGTAGCCAACGATAGATCATCCCCCCTCACCTGATTGAATCAACTGTGTGCCTGCAACTATTCCTCAGAAAGTTTTGGTTTATAAGTAATGATTCAATTAAGTTGTTTAAGTTTGGGGACCTCTCGCACAAGACTAGGCAAGACTCCGAGAGGTCTAGATTTCGCACACCTACTCTATATACTGGTGTTTTAAATTCAGTATTCGTAATTCTAAAACTAGCTGCTTCAGGTTTAGGCAAAATTCAAGCAGCTATGGCTTTCGCCCACCAAACTTTAAGCTATATTAATCGATTATTGCAACTATACCAAGCAGGCTGCCCTCTTTAAATAAACTCTGGGCAGCCTATAATTACTCTGAATAGAATCGTACGTACACACTTTTGTCTTAACTATGTTATGTATGCATTGTGAACTTGTTGGGAGTTTGTCGAGCGTCCGCCGGTGAGTCCCTCCAAGGTTTTCAGCCCCAAATTCACTACTTCTGTGGCACAATGAACAATTTCCATTGTGCAATCTAAGCTTTGTTCACTACCCCCAACCGGACGCCATTTGCTCGAATTGAGCACATGGTCCTATACTCGACAAGCTCCCAGCATCTTATGTAAGGCGCCTAACCCTCCCATGACCGGTTTCTTCTTCAATTACCGGGAAAATTTTTCTTGAGCTGAAACACTTACTCACACTATTTCGAAACCCGACCTTCGATGGAAGGGATGCACAAGAACACTTACATAACCCGGGGAACAGTTGCGGTCGACTGCGGTTCCACGGCTATCTCACAATCAACTTGAGACTAAGATTACACATATTACAGCGTGCACCTTTCGACTGGGTGTATCGACAACATGCTAAAACCGCACCTTTAGCCCAGAATAAAAGTAACAGCTCTAGCAAAAAATGCCCAACCCCTTAGAAAGCTTACCTGAATCGCAATAGCATAAATTTTGCATCAGAAAACCCGCCCACATGGCACACGGTGCCTTCTCCCCAACGGATTTACGGGAAATGTGTGCACCAAATTGGACAATTTTGATGCCTTCGTTGGGACTTAATACGATTAGTCCGAAGAATATATCAAACTTCAACTAATGAGTGTGTTGTACATTTCCCGTATTTCCTAACTGAAATGAGTGCTCAGAGCTGATCGCCTTTATCAAATAGGCAACTAAAACTGCTAAATGCAACTGCCCTGCGAAGTTTCATTTAGCTCCCTTTGAAATTTATGGGAAGTGGTAACTCACACCCCGCGCCAGAACCTACTGTTGTCCAACCCCAGTTACCCTAACTGGTCGGAACAGATAGAATCAAGTCTGAGCACTCAAGCCAACGCGCAAAATGAATGCGGCGCCCATTCAATACGTACCTTAACAAGTATCTTAAAATATATATGAGCCTATTCGACGGGAGGAACTTGGAGGATCAGCTCTCTCTCTAATTGCTCCGAATAGTCGTTAAATCGAATTCCCTTCGCAAATCCAACTCACACCACCAAGTTCCTCTCATGTTAGAGTATGCGCCACTAAAATTAAAAAGGGAGATCGGATGCTGGTCACAATCGTCAGAGCCACATCCGACACCACTAAATTTTATCCACAAACATGTACACTGCCGCCAAGGAAACTAAAATTTCCAACGAGAATTACTACATACCCAGGAACACAAGTGTACCCATAATACAAGCTGCTAGGAATTTAGCTTTAAAATCATAAAATGTGAGCGCATTAAGCTATAAATAAAAATCGAGTCCCTAGCGAATGTGCAGGTTAAACACTCCCAATTCCAATCAGGGAGCTAAAATCAGATACTCCTGTCAGCTAGTGTTAATCTAATTACAAATCCGTACCCTACGAAAGGAAAGGAGTACTTGTGTAGTGCGCAGTCACCGGAACTAACATCGGTGGACGTTTACTTACCAGGTTTGCAGAACAAATCACCCCAAACTGTTATAATACTAGACCTTGCCCCTACCCAACTCACATCAGGGCTCTGGTTCGCAGTGAACCAAACACTGGCAGCCCACGACGCTGTGCTCCACGCCACTTCGCAACCGGGCGGGACTTGATCACTCCCAACGGGTTTCGAGGGAATGTTCCTCCTTAGGGTCAGCCAGCCTATCGGGGGGAAATTCAGGCTAAGAAACATGGTTGTGAAAGGGATGCCCAGTTTCCTGTAACCCAGTACCTTGCTACAAATCCCGTTGTGCTTTAAATTTGAAATAGTATATTCAACCAAATTCTTCTCTGGGTACTCCACCACACACAATACCTAAACCCCACTCGAAGTTGACCAAAGTTTAGGACACCGTGCATGCGAGTAGATAATGTAGACAGCCTGCATAAAACGCAACAAACATGTACCCCCTGTCTAGCAATACTCAGGAGTCCGTAAGCAAACAGAGAAAAATGGATGGAATAAAAGCCCGAGGGATGAGCAACTTTCAAAAGTAACATCATTTAGCTTTCTTCCGATTATGGGTGATATGTTGAATCTCCGAGCTTACGGTATCCTGAAACGTATCCCTAAAACCAGGTGAAACAAGCCCATAATTGACGTGAGAGTGTTACCGCACTCAAACGCAAAATCTCGAGACTTGACTTAACCGGCGACAACCAACTAAACTGAACTCACGCGGAAACCTGGAATTCTCCAAGAATGTTTGTATTTCCGGTGTAAAAAACGCGTAAATTACAGGCGGAGATCTGTATTGTTGGAGAGGACAGAGTGGAAACGTTTAAAATCAACAAGAGGGCGTCAGGTTTTTTCAAAACCCAACTTACCACCAGTTGGACAATCTACCCTCCATCCCCAGAGCCAAGTCGCTAGGCCCTGGATGTACAAAATCTGACCCCCTCTTTTCCACTACTCCAATTAACTGAGTGTTGGAATGTGACCACGGGAAAGGAGCATCTACGGGTCACCGCACAGTTAATTCGGCCCCTATCGGAGCTTCTAGCCAGTCCCGACTCGTGAAGTTAGGGGAATTTATCGAGCGGGAGGCAGAATTCCGAGGCCACACCATCCCATAAATTTTACGCAGCGTTTTTCAAAAAATGGTGTGGTTTAGGGTAAAATTTTCTTTAATTTGAATTTGAAGTATTGAATAATTGGACGAGTTTGATCGTTTAATTATTGACGGCACAGACGAGGAGGGGCAGGACGACCAAAATTGTCATTGACACCACTTTTCAGTAAACGGTATGGGACACTTTTCAATGGGATACATAATTCTAAGGTGGTATTGGAATTACCCACATGTATGTTGTCCCCACCTCATCTACACGCCCTTGGGCTCGAGCTGAGAGAATCACACACATGATAAGCCGAACAAATTATTTTCAAGGCAAATTTAGCCCTGTCAACCCGAGAGTGACCGTAAAAAATTTTCTTGAAGACCAAGCTCAACACGTTCAGTGGTCGCGCGCTCTGAGGGTTTCGATTATCAATCCGAAATTCCTAGCAACCACCCGGACAGATTGACACCGGTAGAGTCGTATTATTTATGTTGTTATTATGAAGTTTGAATTTGCTGTACCGGAGAACGCCGGACGTAGGAAACGTGCCGAGTTAGTAGGGGTCAGCCCAGTTGGTCCATTGGGGCACGAGATAACGCACCCTCAGTCGGTAGGGGTGGGCAGCTCCGTGTTACCCATGGGGAACTGTGATTTTATTGATTTGATGAATTGAATGGAAAATTTGACTTTTAAATTCCCCACGGGCATAAAAACCCAAATTCCAACTCCCAACCAAAAGAGTTGAGGATAAATGCCCGACCAAAATCAAGATTTTATAAGTTTTTCAAGATGTCGGCACAGAATCAACATTAAGCTCTATCTAGAGCTAACCCGGTGATATCATTGGCAGTTCATTCCCCCACCTAGATGATTCAACTTAGTCCTCGAGGACTTGAATCTAGTCGCGTGGCCTAAACCTCCCATCAGGACTAAAACCAAAGAAGCGCCACCCGACAACTAATTTCTACCGAACAAAGTTACTGCTATAGCAATGTCTTGAGATTTAATCATGTTTAGTGAAACCGGAATACGGAACATACTTTGGAATATCTGACTGGAACTGGACATTAAAATGAACATTGAGATAATACTGGAAATCTGTCGCTTGAACCTGGAAACCCTGTTGAGATGAGTATGACCACGAAGCTAACCTTAAGACAATTAGAGCAGCCCAAAACAATGACAGCGTTAGTTGCGAATTCAGTAAATGATATGCGCTTACCCTTACCCATTTCGAATTATAGCGGATGAAACTGTACCCCCTCGTCATGTTAATGTTGTAAGGACTTTAAAGCATGTCCCGTTCGTCGCAATTGAGCATTAGACCCTTTGTACAGGGTTATCGTACTAAATTTCTTTCAGAAAGATTACCCCCTACACCCTGTTTATGTCGGTAAATGCTAACGCCCGCGCCCTGTGTAATTAAACCTAATGTAACGATTATGTATAAGAAACCACCCCTTGCGTAAGCTTACCCTACTAAGCGTTGGTTAGACCCTCCCGTGCAGTACGAAGATGCCTGCGCTCCATGTAAATAAGCCCCGATCCGCAGTTACTTAGAAATTTTGGAACGAAGCACGATTTAATTGTACCATAGCAACCCCTAATTGTACCATAACAAATTGTACATATTGAAGAACAGCATTAGTCCTTGGCCAGCATTCTGGCATACTAGGGCCCTCCTAAAAATAGAAAATACAAAAAATAATAATAATAAAATCCAATAAAAAACAAACAAAAAGGAAAATTGCGCTAGTAATGGTTGTTTGAAACCGTTCCCGTTTTCAAATTCCCCGTTCACCGGAGGTGGAAATGGACCATAAATGCCAACTGTACCATACTGCTTGTAAATAAAATTGGGCCCCACGTTAGACTCTGCCCGCCACTTTTGAGCGCGTAATCGTCTATATTTTGAAACAAAAAACAAAATGAAGATAAATAGAAAATTTATAAAAAACAAAGAAAAATAAAAAAATTATACTTGTAATTAGTAATTAGTTTCGAACGCCACCTTTCTCAGTCTTAAAAGCACATCACATCCGCACTATAGCCCTGTTGGCCACCGATTTTTGGCCTTCCTAATAAGCATAGCACATGCCTACCGGGACTAAGACATAAACCGTGCTAACCCCTGTAGTGAACGTCGCAACTAAGGAGTTTTAGACACTAAAGCTCCTGTAACGACCGCTTTAAGACACCGCACCGATCTGAACAATTTTCTCCAGTCAATTTTAAGGCCACTAACCGAACGATTGCCGGCCTGTAGCCGGTAATAAACCGACCAATTTCAAACTCCGAACTTACTAAAGTAAAATAGAATTGCAAGTAAAACTCCCAGCGCCCTCCACGTTTTGGATTTCGATCCAATTTAGGGTTCTGTTGAAGTGTCAGGAACCAAGCGACCCATAATGATTGAACAACACTCTCCGCCACCCTTAACCATAAAGATTGTCCCTTCCCCCTTCTTCTGATCAGAGTATTGGTAAATCTCTAAAAACGCCTTACAGTTCTCTGTTGCACTGTATCCGTGTTAACATGTGTACAGTGTTATTTTGGGTATAACACTTGTGAGACATATAATTAAGAGGACACTTAAGAGAGCTTGTGAGATTAAACTGTCGGTTCCGGCTTCGGTGAATGTATATAAAAATTGTACAGAACCGACTTTTGGGCATTTGCCTTGCACTTTTGTGCTCAGAAGACCCTTTGCAAGCTGGATCATTAAAGAGCTCTTTTGAAAAGCGGCTCTCGCAGCCGCAGAATGCAATAATTAAGCCTCCCTCACTCCATAGCGGAAACTAATTAGGCAACGACAAGATAGAAAATTGGCTAAGCAAGGCTTCTAAGTTCAAAAACAACCGTGACGCCGCTCAGCAGTCACCAAAAAGGGGTATCACCCAAGGCAGAAGTAGCCGTACTACTCGATCACATTGGTATGTAGCCCTTAGGGCCGATCTACTATATCACTAAAGGACATAGAGTGACCAGACTCAGAACCACCCAGTTAGTGGTATTCTTGGGACAGAACCCACTCCCTAAATCACTCACAGGGAACTGAGAGTACAAGCATGGGTGACAATCGGAACCATAACGAGACGCAGGCAGTAGGGTTACCGGACACTTAGTCCCACTAACTTTTGTTCATACGTATGTAAACTCTTGAACAAAATGGTGTATGTTAGGCACACAGACGTAACTCATGATCAACGAGTAACGAAAATTCTGATTCCATCCTAAATCGGTTGACCATGCACCACCTACTAACCTATTATTCAAAAATTTACAGCTACGAATAATCTTATAACTCATTAATACCCCCTCCCTTAGATTTTAACTGTTAATTCCTTGGACTCATTACCGTTTCGCAAATTTCTAATAAGCAATCTCTCTCTGTCACTCTTACAGTTAACAGGTATTGCACTCAACGTGCGATTAACAACAACACTTGTGAAGAAATGATTTCAAGATGCACTTAAGAAAGGGTGTCGAGAAAAGTTTGTCAATCCAGCTCGCAACGGTTGTACAGAACCGATTGTGAATAAACCAGCTCGGGTTTTTCCCATGCACCCCTTTTGGTGCAAAGGAGCCCTTTTAAGAGCTGGACCAATAAACGTTTTTTGAATGCGGCTCTCGTAGTCGCAGTATGGTAGGCCTGATAGGGCTTTTTCTTAAATTTAATAACCCCATACTAAAGGGGAACCCTGATAAAATAATAAAATCCCTGCAGTGAGAAAAAGAAACAGCTAGAGTACCAGTGCAAGTGCTGAAACTCGTCAGAAAAGACTGCTATGACGGTCCCCAGGCAGGACGTATGAACCCGAGCCGAGGACAATTTCAAGTGGAAAGCTCACACTCAAAAGCCCGAGCATTAGGACTCTGTAGGAACCAAACCTATAATCAGTAGATCTACGATTGAGGATGTAAATCGTTCTGAAATCCCTCAGAAACTGTCTTAAGAAAATTCATGCAGTGTGGTTTTACGCAAGTTGGATGTCATAAGGAGATATCATTTGAATTCTAGATCCCAACTCTACTCAAGAGATTGCGGCCCAACTTAAGAACATTTACCCGATAAGCTAACTGCCGTAAGTCACTCGCAGACCACCCTGCCCCCTCCATTCCCTATTCCCATGCCCATCCCCTGGCACTTCGGCAGAACTAGGGTGCCCAGGACTAAGTGCGCTAGTACCTGTATAAAAATATAGACGGTTGTAAATTACTGCATGAAATTATACATGCCACATCAGATCCTGATAAGGCTTCAGAAGCCACCAAAATTTGAACATATAACCGGCCTACTCATCAAGTCGTCCAAAACTCCGAAACTCCAAAAAATTAAAGTAACCGGCTCCGGGCTGTACCGCCCGCCGCCGCGTTAATGGCCGGGTATTTCCTTAGCTGCTTCATATCCTCGTGGTGAATTTATGTTTATTTTGGATGCTATAACTAACCTGACTTTGAAAAATGAATTATAGCAAAAGCTCTCAGCAGTAGCAACAACAACAACCAACAACAACAGGAGCAATCAGCAACACTAACAACAACAACAGCCACCAACAACCTCAACGACCAGCGGCAACAGCAGCAACAACGTCAACAATAACAGTAGCAGCAGCACCACAACTGCCGCTACTACAATAACAACATCAAGGGCAACAACAGTAGAGGCAACTCAACAACAACAACAATCGCAACAGCAGCGACGCCTGCAACAAAAACAACAACAACAACAACCACAACAATCACAACAACCGCAACTGCAACCCCAGACCAGCTGCAACCACCACAACAACAACCACCACCACCACCAACAACATCAAACACAACAACAGGGTCATGGCCGATTTCCGAGGCTACAACAACCCTGAGAACGGCGGTGAGGATGGCTTCAGTGAAGAAAGCCAATCCGGACGCCGTGCCGAGGTTTTCGGCGATGACCCCGTCCCAGAATACTCCCTGAACCCCTACTACGGTCCCCCAGCCCCCCGCGACACCACACGCCCCGCCCTCCGACTATCCGCCCTCCCCGGCACCGCGCAGGTCCTCAGCCTGCTATTTGTTGGCTTGGCGTTCCAAACGCCACTTGGCGCGGCCTGGTGCGTCATCCAGGTCCTCGGCGCGGCGTGGCATTATATTCGCCACGACCCGACTGCAACCGCCAGCTGGATGATGGCGACCGCGTCGGATTGCCGGGACTATGTCTGTATAGGCATCCCGCCTCCCGGCGATACGCTCCATCGTCTTGGACGTGAGACGATGTTAGAGCCGCTTGTGTACGCTCTGACGTATTACAAGTTCGCCGCTCCGGGGATGCGGGAACATCTCCGCGGGATCTCAGAGTATCAGGTCCTTTACTGCGACCCCTGGGATCCCGTACTCGGCACCGGCGAGGACGTAGACGGGGTCCAGAACACTCTGGAACTCGTTACACAATACAACAACATCGCCGGCCGCGCCATTGAGGACCTCGCGCGGCACTACGATCATGGCAGCCAGTACTGTCGGCGCCACATCATAGTCGGCGACGAGTCAGCCTACCCGTTGTGGGCTGAGTACTACGGCGACCCGGATGTCGCTGTAATCGCGTTCCGCGGCGCCGACGTACCGACCTTGTGCCGGATCGCGCGTCTGGTAGCCACCCCCCTGGTATTCCGCATCACGATCTGCGGTGGCTACCACTCCGTCTTCGCGTGGACCGGGCGCACCTCCAACCCGCGGGACGACGGCGCATACTACCACGAGCAGTCGGGGTCAGTCAACAGTCGGTACTTCGAAGAACTTATCACCGATCAACTGAACCCTGGCACCGTGGCGTACTCAGTGTATGCGCACGTCTCGGAGCTCGCCTCCGAACTTCAAGATAGCCCGCGGGTCACCCTCCTGCCCCCGATGCCCCTCAGCGAGCTGTCCTGCACCGCCCGCGCCGTGCTCGAAGGTTACCTGGCAATGGTGGAGTTCTACTCACATGGAGCTCCCTACTTCTACCATTGCAGCCTGGATTACCTCTTCGACGGCGTCCCCGACAGCGAGCTCGCTGAGCGCTATCTGCACACTGGGGGACCGCTGCCACTACCGCAGCTGGTCAAGAAGATGCGGCCAACACTCGACCTGCCTTTCAGGCGAGACCTGTGCGTGCGGCAGCTCCCCTTGGCCTCCCCGCTGCCCAACCAGCCCGCCCTTCCCAGCAACATTCCTTTGGCCCCCGGACAACTCACACAGTCCGAGCGGGTGGAAGAACATTTGCGGCGAATGGCGGAAGAAGCTGGGCCGCCGCGCGAGGGTGATCGAGAGGATCCGGTGGAAATCCCACCTGAAGATCCGGTAGTCATCACCCCCGTGCAGAGAGCAAGATGGAGGCGCGAGTTGGGGTTACGCCGATTAAGGGCGTGGAACGCTGAACTTATGGCGATGTACAATCGTTTTGGCTCCCGGGAAACTTAACTGTCTCCTGCCTTACGGCAACTGGAGGTATCTATGGGCCGAGATACCCCCGGTTGGGAAGCCACACGTTCGCTAGACGCGCTGACACTGTAGGACCACCCATAAACTTTCGGCCCCAGATAATTAGGTTATAGATAACGAACGTTGCGCTTAGCACGCCGTAAAGAGTTCCAACGCTGCATCTCCCTTTCCCTTAGAGCTAGGCTCGAGTCTAGCAACAGTGTCAGTGCATTGGACTTGACTCACGCAACACAGGCGCAGGGACGTACCGTTCAGGAGATAAGGGTTGACACAAACTGCCAAATCTAAAAATCTGAGAGAAGGAGAGGGACATTGCTTAGGGACACTGCTTAGGGGAGCGTTGCTTTTATGAGCTACATACGCATAGCAAACAAGCTAAGGCACAGAGATGTTTCTAATGTGTTAGAAGCGCAAACCCGGACGGAACGCACCCCTGTAACCCAGCTTAAATTTGTATCAAATGTGACATTTTACAGACTGCGATAGGACGCTATTGGAAGCTGGGTGCAGCCTGTGTTGGTGCAATACTTATTTTACCGGATGCGACGTTTAGCACAATGGGGCAGATTTATAGTAGGCCGGGCTATAGAAAACTCGCTGCTTTTGAACTAGGTAAACCCATTACATTTTCTAAAATAAGGAACAACCGCTCATTGCCATCGCCGGATTATTGGCACCTATAATGAAGTTCCATGTGCGTATATATTTTTGTTGTCGTTGTTGCTCAATTACTCTCGCCTAATACTCGTGTAGCATTTCGGATATATATGCCTTGCTGTTTTGTGATTGGCGGATTCGCGTGGGAGAAATTTAATTTGGCGTGTAGGCATAAACCTAGGATAATTAGGAAACACACTAGCCATAAACCCACAAGGGATAAGGGCTAACACGAAAAATCCAAATTAAAATTCTATGAGGTGTCAGGGACATCATTTCCATACAACTTGGCACGGTTTGATTGAGTTATGGGCAGTTGCCCAGGATCATGTAACGGTTTGCGCCCGCAGGAATATCGGAACTGTAATTGGCATTTTTTGTATAACTATTATTTTTATTGTCATTGTTACTACATTATTATTATGTTTGTTGCTACTATTAATTCCTTCTTCAAGCGCATTCTGTTGTTGCGTTTTTTTATGTATGTATGCACACATATACGTGTATGGTTAAGCACTCTAGTTTTGTTGGCGGTACGCCTTTAAGCGTAATTCTGGAGTGCCATCCTTTTTCTGTTTCCTACCTGGCCTCCCCTGCGGATCTGGAACGCCCTGACTAGACAGTGCATGACTAGACCTTTATGTGGTTAGAAATAGACAGTGCATGACTAGACTTTTATGTGCTTAGAAACACACGGCGGGGGCGAACTCGCAAAATTTTAAGCAGTAATAGATTTTTCGTGTTAATGCTAGCGTGTAACCAAAGTACTCATAAGGGAGGTCATTGGGGTACGTACGCTCAATTTTGTTATTAGGGTTGCACAGCCGCTAGCATGCAGAAATTTCACTCAACATGAGGCACTCTCAATCAACATGTCCTGGTTCTGCTAATACGATGATGCTCTATTTTAATATATATTCTTTTCTGTTTCTGTTGTTTTGTTTGTTGTGTTGCCGTGCCCACATGTATGCATATGTGTTAACTAATTTCTTTTTGTACGGGCAGCTGTCTAAGGTATAAATTTTCGTTCAAGATTGGTTGAGGCTTTAATTCTGCCCATGGAAAACTGTGACATACCCCTGAAATACTCTCGCGTCTTCTTTCCCCCTCCTTGCTGTGACTCTATTCCGGACCTCCTAAAATTTGACTAGTTTGGCTTAATTGCACATTGTGATGACTAGGGATTTGCGTGATTAGAACGGTAATTGCACAACGCAGAAATTTTTACCGGTAGTCATAGATGCATATATATACCTATGAATTCAGAGATAGTGAGAAAAGGGGATGACCGAAATGGGGTTTGGTACGGCGTTGCTCGGAATGGAATGCGACAATGAAATCACGACCCAAATCTAGGCAATTAGGAATTTCGGAGGGACTGGTCGAGCTTTAATGCCAACTAAACTTAATCCCTTTCTCAAAACCGAATTTTGCCCCTATGCTTACCGGAAACCTGACTAGAGTTAGTAGATTGCACTAAAACGACTACATGTATGAAATTGCACATTGCACACTGTGTTTGTACAGCACGAGTGACGTTAAAGCACGCAATAGGGGTTGAAGTCCAAAAATAAAAGGATTTGTAAGGCTCGAACGGCCAGTAATAACCAGAGGGAGTTGTTTCATTTGTCAGGTCATCCCTAACCGCTCCTAGTATATCTGCACGTACACACGCCTGCCTCCGACTCTTACCCCGTGCCGGGAAATATTAAATGCATATATACAAAACAGCAGGCAGGAAATTGCAAACTAGTGCAGAAACTCAGCTGTGGAGGTAAGGAGGGGGATGGGTTTTTAGCTTACCCCTCCCCAAGGCTATTCACAGCGGGTATGCTCAAACGCAAACTAGGTCACTTTGCCAGAGCCCCCTTCCACTCTCGGCATCGTTTTAGTAGCCCACGAATTGTCAAATGCTTTCGGTGCGTTTCGAGACCCCTAAGCTGAATGTTGTGTGGGCGGTCAATTTCAAAGCACACAAATCAGAAGCAAATGCAGAAACTCACCGTTAAACTTGACAAGAGAGCTTAGCTCAAGACGGAGGAGACGCCGTATGCGTCGTGAGGGGAAGAAAGACAAGGGTTTTTGAGGGTTGTTTTGAAATTTCAAATTTTCAAATTTTAAGTTAAGCAACGCCTCGCTTCAGCCTAAGGGAGGTAGGCAGTTTAGGATTGGGGGGGGTAGTTGTGTTTTTGGTTTCAGGATACGCAAAGGGAGCATTAGGAACTTGTGCTTGCGAGGGCTTAGTGGGACTATTAGGAAGGAAGTCGAGTAGAGAGGCGGTTTATTGTTTTAGGAAGGCTGAGTTTTAGGGCGAGTGAATTGTTGTTTTCAAAACTCAGGTGCGGAGTTGGCGCTTTAGGGTTTGGCACGCCGGGTTGGCCGAGTAAGCCGTCCCGGCTGCCGTTTTAGGTCGGAAACCAGGATCTTGTGAAAATTTTGAATTTCTTGACACTCAAATTTTGAAATTTCTTTTCATTTTTGGGCTTCCTGGGATTCTAAATTTAGTACCGATTGTCTTGGCCTCCTGTTCTGGCCGAGAAAACCACTCCGAACCTGTACAGTGAACGAATATTCGAAATTAGGGTAAATGTAGGTTATGAGTATTGGTCGCGAGTTGGGTCTTTATTAAATTTTGACTGTCATTTCACAGAATATAGCATGTAAACTGGCATTAGGCGATTTCCCCGCACTGTGCCGACTAAGAAAATCGCCCCGACTATAGCCCGCAATGCGGTAGTCAAAAGTTATAGACATTTTTTTAAACTTCGAGATTTTGTGCGTGTGTGTCCGGAGGCCCGGCTCCGAAAAATGCAATTTTCACTTTTCCGGAATCGGATGTTAAAATTAGTACCATTCGACTCAGCTCGCTGAGCTGATCAAGAAAACCACCCCGAACCTTATCCGGAAACCAATAGTTCGAAAGTTATGGGCCCCTGAAGTTTTCGGGGTTTAACGTGTACACGCTTTACGGATCCCGAATCCAAAAACGCGATTTTCGCTTTTCCGGGATCGGGTGCTAAATTTGGTTTCAATCGATTCAGCTCGTCGAGCTGGTTAAGAAAACCACCCCAAACCCTGTTCGCAAACCAGTACTTAAGGAGCAAAACAAAAAACCCAACAAAAACAAACACTTATGGTCAATCAACGATTTCAAAGATTTTGTGTTTGTACACTTTTACGGATCGGATCCTGAAAAACGCGATTTCCACTTTTTCACGATCCACCCTAAACATGGGTACCGTTCGATTCCGCGCATCGCGCTGAATAAGAAAACCACCCCAAACAGGGTCCGCAAATCAAAACTTAAAAAGTTACGATCATTTGGAAAATCTTTTATAATTTACGTGTACACACAAATTACGGATCCGGTCCTGAAAACGCGATTTCAACTTTTTCGAGCTACAGGGTTAGAAATTGGTATCATTCGATTCGGCCTGACGAGTAGAGCAAGAAAACCACCCCGAACATTGCCCGCAAACCCATAGTTAAAAGTTATGGCTAATTGAAAATTTCGAATTTTGCGTGCACACGCTTTACGAATACGGCTCCGAAAAATGCAATTTCCACTTTTTCGGACTACATTGTAAAATTTGGTACCATTTGGTTCCCCGCAGTCTGCTGAGTAAGAAAACTACCCCGAACAGTGTTCGCAAACGAATACGTTAAAAGTTATTGTTCGCCGAAAGTTCTTAAAAATCGCATGTATTTGCACCGCAGGACGGGTCTCCTAAAATGCGATTTTCACCTCCCCAGGACCTAACGTTAGAAATGGTACCGTTCGATTCCTCTCGTTGCCCTGATTCGGAAAACCACCTCTAACATAGTCCGCAAGTGGATATTTAAGAAGTTGTAGTCGGTTGAAATCTTTGAATTTTCTGTCGTTCTTTAAAACACGATTTTCACCCATTCTGGACTATGGCGCCAGCATTCGTGTTTAGCTATCAACTGACTTCGGTGGTTATTAAGGGTGCCTAATCTTAGGGTCCTGATCTCGGTGTAAAAAAACAAATACTGGGGTGCTTTTTTTGTGTTGCTTGTTTTAATCCTTTTAAATTTTTTTTTCTTTTTTTTTTTCCCCTCCTTTCTTTTTATGTGTGTTCTCCCTCCCCCGCGGCCTTCCCCTCCCGCGCGGGGAGAAAAAAAGGAAAAAATTAGTTAAGTATAGCTACCGAAAATCAGACAGTCTACGTGTAACAATTTAGGATGTTCGGGACTCTACGTATGTATGTATGTTTGCGTACAATTTTTGGGTCCTTTCTTTAGTATTGTTACGGTCAAGTCCTGTATAATAGTTTTTACTGCCTTCCGTTGCCGTGTTATTGTTTTAGTGGTCATTGTACTCCCCTATTTCGCACACCCGTTTCGTAAAATGTAGTTTTTCGAGAAAGGTGTAAGATTTTAATTCACAGACTCTGTGAGGCGAAAGCACAATATACTAAGGGTAGGCCCTACAACAAAGGCTGCACGTGGTCATCATGCTTCATAGGGGGTACGAGTAAACCTTGACAAAGCTATTTTCTGGCCCTGGCACCATGTGAACTTCCGCGCCCAAACCTTGGATGGGTGTAAACCTCGTTAGCCCCCTCATAACTCTTTGGTTGTTGACTTCGCGTTAAAATTCTCCGGCCAATCACAGGCTTCTGAAAATTTATCAAATGGTCGCGTCGCATTGGTTAATTTATGCTCCGAGATTCTAACCAATAGAATGGACGTACGGTGTCTGTTTCTGGGGCGCGCTGATTGGTCGAAATTTGGGCCTCGCGCAGTATATAAGGACGCTGCACAGGCTGGACATTCAGTTCAGTTTTAAAATTTTCGGTTTTTGCTCGCGTGCTCGAGCCGCGACAGCAAACCGATCTCTCGGCACACGGAGGCGACTTAGTGTGCACGAGAGTTTCGGGGCGCTGAAGCAAGGGGGGGTTATGCGCGTTCCGCGCAGGGGCAAGAATTTTAAGGGGGGCCCAGTTGGAATTTTTCCAGTTTTCACGAAGGGGGTGTGGGAAAATTTTATCTGAAACTTTGCCTGGCGTTGGCGACAACGCAGGTGCAAGGGTTTTGTACAAACCTTTTGGGGAGGGAAATCTTAAACCAGTAAACCTGCAAGGTGACGTAGTTTATGCTGAGAATTTAAAGACAACCAGCACACTAAAGGATTGTAAATAACATTCGCAGGTTGATTGTCAGATTGACAGGGAAGCCAACACAGCCTAATGCTAAGCATTTAGGAAATGTCAGACAAAAGAGCTAAGACCCTGTCGCTCAGAAAATTTCAGTGTACCCTGTGATTTAGGGCGATTCTAGCCAGGCCCCAGGAAACTAAGCATTGATACTTGGTCACCCGTTTGACAATCTAACTGCTGAGTGTGCAGCCTGTGAAAAGTCTCGCTTAAGTTTAGGGAAAGTGCAGTGCCATCGGAAACAGACACAGTGTTAAGGAGTATACCTAAACAGTAAATCTACCAAGAAACCTCTTGAGTTGTGAACATGCATATAGCGGAATTTTCGTGGTGCACCCCCACCCTCGTAAGACCTTACGGTAAACGTGCAGCCTTTCTGAAACACACTAGTGTGATGATGGTGAATTTGACCGGAGTGTCCATACAATGAGTGGAAGTCATAAGCACCGGCTTAAGCGAATCTTGAGTCTAAGTTGGAGGTAAACTGCGCCCGCCTGAAAGGTTGGAAATGGACCAGCCAAATTCACCATCGTCGGACATAAGACATAACGTAAAGTACACACCGTAATCTAACGCTATGGCAGTTAGCGATAAGGTGCTCGCCATAGAGCATAGCAACCCAGGCACCGGTAAATTTCTAAAATCATTTGCTATACGCACTCGGGGGTTCGTTAGAGCTTAGAGCATAGGAAGGCTTAGGCGTATGACGATGTCGGGATTTTGTGACTCTCAAAACCTGATGTCACGCCGGGGGACCGTCATCCTCTAGGCAAGTAGCTTACTTTGGCAGATCCACGGCCTCGAACACCCGTGAGAGTATCATCTCGGATTCGTCCGCAGGGATACTCGTTGATCGTACCCGTAACAATATGACGTAAAAATCGACTTTTCACCAAATCAGACTAATTCGAAAAATTGATTTGTTGGCTTGGAAGTTCAAACTAAATATTAGTGCCATTTGCAAGTGTTACTACTATTGTCGGCGTTCTATAAAGGTGTCTAAAATGTTTACACCTATAAAGTCACAAAGTTCCGTTTAATCATAACAAATAACAATAATTCACCGACAATTGACGCAATAAAACACAACCAGTTTAGCAATTAGGTCTAATTATCTTTAAGCTGAAATGCTTGTTATAGCCATAACAGAATTTTAAGAAATAAATTAACGAAATGCGTCAATTCCAGCCCAAATACCTTGTCTTGTTTTCATCGTTGCTCCAAATCCAATTAAGTTGCGTGTTATAAACACGTAAGATGCGCTGAATTGTACTACGAACTTTCATTTCACGATAGAATTTCGGCAGTGTCACAAATACTCGGAATCAATTAAAAGAGCAACGCGATTGACATTTGTAAGGGTGTCGTAAATTTTGAGTGTGTTCTGAGTGATTTGAATTGGCCTCGTTCAAGTTTTTGTCAATATTGCTCAGTTTTTTAGTGGATATGAGTTATAGGCCGTCTGAATTCGTTTTAACTCTTCACACGGAAAACATAAATCTCAAAATTATACCTGGAATGTCCCACATGCGTATTTTGGGCAGCGTTTCAGCAGGTTTGTATTCCATATGTAAATATTCCTCGATACTTCTTAGTGAAAATTTCTGCAGATAGAAAATTGTTGTTTACTAATTATTTTTGTTGTTATTCTATAAAACGAAGCGTGTTTGCTTTATGCGTATATTTTAGCATAAATGTAATTTGTGTATTGTCTTAGGAAAGCATCGATTTTCGACGCGTATTTTTCTCTGCGGATTATGTTCCCGGGGTCCATCGTCAGAAATTGTTTGTGTCAAAATGGTAAGGTCCCTAACTTACAATTTTTCCCACAGAAAATTTTTTTGTAAAAACCAATCTTTCCCGCAGAGTTTTTTGTGATAAAAATGGTAAGGTCACTATTTTACAATTTTCCGCCCATACAAAACTGTTTGGTGATAAAATGATAAGGTCCTTACAAGTTTTGCGTTTCATAACATTTGCCAGCCGGCCTACCATGTTGAAAATTTTTGGATCCGCCTCTGCCATGCGCTGTACAAAGGTCTGCCAACGGATTGCTAGTATTCATTATTACCAGCTGTAAACAGACCTGATTTTACATATGTTTTTGCTATAACAAGTGACATACAAAAGCTGGAGTTACTGCTGATTCAAGGATGCTGAACGATAAAACTAACAGTTGACGTGTGGCTTAAAACAGCGAAAACAACATTTTATAAGCAGCATGAAAATGATCAGGTCGTGGCTATCTGTATCCTACTTATTCTATATTCTGACCGAATAGCTCACTTTACTGGACATCTGACTTAAATACTTCTTCATTATTTGACTCATTCAATGTGTTGTTTAATCTAGTCTAGTCATTATTCCTTAGTTGATACTACTATATGTGTGTGCACGTGTGTATACTGGTGATGGGCATCGGATATTTTTTATATCCGGATATGCGGCAATTCTTGCCGGATATTTGTTCGGATATACCCGGATATCCGGATATCCGAAATTAAATTTTCAGATATCCGAACCGCGATTTTGCGTTTTTTGGGTGTCAACAGTGCTGGGTATTTTTTGGAAGATTGCTACTGACTAAAAAATACTTGCGTAGGCCACGTAAAATTGAGATGATTTGGTTTGTCTCCGTCTGACTAAAATCACTACAATAAAGATGCCATCGAATGTCACCTTTCTTTCGACAGTCGTTTTACGTTCCAAGAAGAAATAACCACATTGAAATTTTCTCACGCTAAATCGCACAAACATCAGCCCATTTTACTTTTAGTGCTGCCCCGCTTTCAGAGGCGGATTCAAAAGATCCGACGGGAAGCGGTCTGGTAAATGTTTTGAAACGTAATTTTTCACCAAAAAACTTTGTGAGAGGGGAAAATGTAAGGTAGGGACCTTATCACGTTATTACAAAAAAATTCTGACGGGGAGGGCGTACGCATCCCATCTCCTCTGTATCCCATATAGTACCCTCTTTCTCACTAGACCGAAATAGAGTACGCCAGGCTTAACTTTTAAACTTATGTTTTATTTTAGGTTAGGCTTTTTGGTAACTTGTTAAATTTCTAGAAATAATATTGGTCCAAATCTTCAGGACCCCTTTCAAGTCTTAATATATCCTAAGATATATAATGCCAATTTGGATCCTCATAACGTCCCCTGCTGATTTCAATTAAATGTTAAATTTATTTCAAACTCAAACAACAAAACATTCCAACAGTATAAACTACTTTTCCTACACAAGGTCCACCACAGGACCGAGATAATTTCAATATCCAACAAGATTTAAGAAAAGGAGTATATAATTCTAAAATCATAATGAATTATAAAACCTTTTCTGGCAGCAACTATGATTGGGAAAAAACCAAAATCAAACAGCTCTAAATAGTACAAACAATATACGTCAAAAAACCTAATCTACTCACAAAAAATGTCAAGAATTTAGTAAAATACTGCTACTGAGGTTGTATACAGAGTTTCTTTTCGTCAGTACAGCTACTTTAGTGATGAAACAATACATATTGTTCCAAAAAAATTTGTTACACAATAGCATTTCGTAAATCCGGCGGATATCCGGATAAATATTACATTTCGTATACATATCCGGATATTTTTCATATCCGGAAATCCGGTGCCCATCGCTAATGAGCATAACTATTACAAAACGAAAACAGGAAAAGTCGATAAGCTTTGAACTTTCGAAAAATAACGTACATATGTAGTTTTTAAGTTCCGCAAGCAACCCATGCTTAAATTTTGAAAAATCTATACTGTTTTAAGTAGCGCTAAGCTGGAGTTTCTAAACGAGTTATAAGTATGATAGAAATTTGATTAAATAATGATGTTACATGCTTTATGTGATACATTTATATAAACATGTGTTCCTTCTACTATATCCATCCATAATGTGTTTTAGCTAAATAAACAATAAATTATCAATTGTTGATTCAATGAGAGTTGTCATTTATTGTGGTACTTAGAGTAATAGTGGCATTAAAATAGTTTTCTCAAACTAACATTCGGTTATGTCCCACGGACCATTTTACACCCTGGAAAATTTAACCATTTTGTTTGCGTCAGTAAATGAAACCAGCGTAATAGGGCTACGGGTTCATTTTAACCAAAACTAACGCATAATTGTCAAGACATTGACATTTGGTATGCACAGTCTGCAGTTAATACATTAAAATGGAACTCTACAACATTGGTAGGTCTGTTCCGTTATGTCCATTAACCAGTGTCGTATACGTTTCTTTCCCCACGAATTATTTCCACCGTAAGGCATACGATTCCGTCCTTCGTTGGATAATTTGTTCCCCAAGATTACGATTCTACTCCCAGTTCGATTAAATTCCGCTAAAAATTTCAGAGCCATGGCTGTTCTAAAATGGATTGGCATGGCACCATATCTTGTAAACGGTTATATAATGTGGTACGATTTTATAAGGATTAAGCATTACCGTAATAATGCTGCCCGTTGCGGCCCAAGTAACGATCAGGGGTGGAACTTTTTGCTGTTGGACTAGAAAAGAGTAAGCTTAAACGTTAGACTGATTTTTGCTTAGCTAAGCCATAGGCTTAGGGTTAGGAATATGCTTATAATACTGTTCCATCCCTGTTCTTTACATTGCTCCCCTTTGTCATAGTGATTGCGGTCAAATGAAACCAAAAGTTCATTGTCTCTTGTCTTAGTTTTTTTGTTTTCGTCGACGATGTATCACAAGACTCAGATTGGGACAAATGCTTCAACCGCGTGGACAAGATTTATTCAAACAGATAACAATCATGTGTTCCAAAGTAATAGCACTATGTCATTCCTGTGCACTGTAAATTTTAGTGAGTTGGATTTAACTCAGAATGAGTCAAATCACTCAGTCTGAGTTAGGACTATCAGAACTCAGAATTTTGAGTTGATTCAGCTTATTCTGAATTAATTAATCAACTCGCCCAGAGTCAACTCAACTGAGAGCGAGAATTAACTCAACTCAGAGTGAGTTAATGTTTACTGATATTTAATCAGAAATCACCAACTCGCTAGCTGAACTGATTAATCAACTCATTGGAATTTACAGTGTGAAGACCGGAATTGAGTTATATAACTTCTATGTTGTTAGCAGCATAAGTATATAGCATATAATGAACTATTTTCCCAGTGAAATCGATAAAATGACATTAAAAATCCGACATTTTACAGGAAACGCTATTTCAAATCAAATAAAGCGAGTACAACGTGCGACAAACAACCAAATTTTTATTACAATTTTCAGTGATGGGCTTCGAAATTTCCGATTGCCGAGGCAGTGGGAATAGTGCAAAGATCTGGGCGAAGCCAAACGCAGTTTTAATACGAAATTTTAATATAAAATTTTGGTTTTGACCTCTATTGGGAAGTCTGGCCTTTGCAGGCGCCGTTGGAACCGCTAGTAACGGTTTTATGTTATTTATATAGCAGGAGCATTTTAAGATACAAAACATATCGGTTGGTTTGACCAAGAGTGGATGATCCCTTAGACAAGAGTATGCAAAACGCCTTTTTTTGCATAGAACTACATCTACCAGCACTCGTTGCGTTTTGGTCCTACCCCCCTCATTTTGGGGGGGGGGGGGTCAATTTTACGTTCTTTACACGTGTATCCGCCAGCCAACACCGAAAATCGAACCACATTTCAGTATATGAAAACAGCACATGAATTTCAGAATCTATGAAGATTTTGACACCCCCAAAATAAGAGGGGTAAGCCAAAAATGCAACGCGCGCTGAGTACATTTTTCCTACATAGAATGTACCCAGTTGCATAGTCTTGTTAAAGGGTATCATGCACTCTTGGTTTGTCCATATTTAAAATAAAACGGCAAACCGCAAATACAGAAATATAATGAATGGAACAGCGCAGATACACAAATATATATTGGTGCCACATAAATGCTCGTAACCATGATTTTAAACGGAAAAAGGTCAGGAGTAAGAGTGTAAGCCATTCTACACCGGCTATAAAATTTAGCATTATAAAAACCAACTGATGAATCAAAGAAATGCCGCAAAATGATATTTTCGCTCATGGATTGACACGGTTTTAGGCCTTAAAACCCCTCGTCTGCTACACACACCTGAATACGAATTAAAATTCTGTTAGCCTGTTTCATTGAAGCATTACGAATTCAGACAGAATTTGTTTTCAATAGCCTGTATTTAGCTTCGAATTTGTCTACCTTTTCTAGTATTTGCTAAACGTTTATTTTTCATTTTTGTGCAGTACTAAGATACTGACCAATGTTACTTTGAGTGGCGTAACAGTGGTTTAAGCGTATTCCTAAGCGTACGCTTAAGCCTAAGCGGTTGCAAACAATGGCGGATCCATGGGGGGGCAACCCGGCCGTGCCCCCCCCCCTCAACAGCATCTCGACAAAAATTATATAGCAGTTTTATGGCAATACTTCGTGGTTTGTGTGTGGGTGAAAAAATTAGTTTATTACCTGTGAAATTTTGGCTCCCCCCATTTTGAAATCCTGGATCCGCCACTGGTTGCAAACATGAGTTCCTAAGCTAAGCCTAAGCCTAAGAGTTGCAAAAATGTGTTCCTAAGCCTAAGCCTCAGCTTAAGCAAAAAATCTAATCTAGAATCTTAACCAAACCTAGCCTTTTATACACCCACCAGAAACCTTAACGCCCTTAAAGTAACATGAGCCAAGATACTCATAGTGTAGGGGGCACTACGGTTAAAGCACTGATCGCATCATTCCCAGTGTTGACATAATACGACAGTAGACTTTTCCAAACAAAATCCAGAAACGGGTTAAATTGAAATTGCGTATTGTATCCTGAAGTCACCCGTCCTTCTGCAGGCGATCTTAATGCTGTAATTTTAATATAGTTCAATTTCAAGTGATGCTAAGATTTTGGACCTTTCAAGACCTAAGCCTAATCAAAAAATTAGTCAAAAGCTTAAGCTTACTCTATTACAGTCCCGTTGGAAAATATTCCGGCCCTGTCTCTTATCCATCGGCGTCAAATACTATACTTTTAGAAACTGTTGTGGTTTTTTAAATGGTTTTAACTTTTGACGTATTGCAGCTCAATCGTTGTGTTTGCCGTAGGCGTGTTGCTGCGTCGCGTTGACAATTGGGCCAATGTTATTTTATGGGGCGTAACAGGAGATTAAAGCGGTAGCCTAAGCCTAAGCCTAAACCTAAGCCTAAGCCTAAGCAAAAAATGTAATCTAGAATCTAAAATTACTCTTTTATAGGCCCACCAGGAACCTGTACGCCTCTTAAAGTAACATGGGCAAGAAATGCACGCTTTTGAAGTAGAAAATTACAGCCAATACACCGTGTTAAAATCGTTATTCTTTGAGGTTTTAAATCACAAGCGGTTTGCAAACGATGAGTGTCTGCAAAGATACATTTTGTATTTCCTGTACCAATCGCTCTGCGTTTTCATGGCACAATACGATATAGCTCGAAATATTTTTAAAAAGTGTTTTGTCGGTTTTTGTGTCCCTAAGCCTAAGCCTAAGCCTAAAAGTGATGGAAGTGCTCAAAGGCAGAACATTATTTGAGTTATCCGACAGCCCGCGTTTGCCCAAAAATCGTGGGATTTAATTATTTTTACATATTTGAGCTTCTCATGACCTCCCATGATCATTTCACGTCTAAATTTGAATTTTACAAAGGTTCGATTGTTTACGGTCCCAAGGTCCTGTCCCCCCATGGGACAAAAAATTGTCAAAAAATTTGACAAATTAAATACCATTCGATGCAGCGTGCGGAAACTGAGTCCAGTGGTGTTCATTTTTTTGCAATGAGACCATTGGTTAATGAGTTATTGTCAAATAACTGATTTGGCGCGCTGCCAACGATATGGGTCGGTGCCAAATCTGTATTCGAGCATAATTCGTCAACCAATCGTCTGATTGCGAAAAATTTAACACCGCTTGACTCCGCTTCGCAATCTGCATCCAACGGCTTATAATTTGTTCAAGTTTTGGACCAAAAGTTTTTGGGTCCCGAGGGGGACCTTGGGACCTTAAAAACCGAATTTCAGAAATTCAAATTTAGGCCTGGAATGATCAGGGGGAGGTCATGAGAAGATCAAATATGCAAAAAATTTTCAAAATCAAACCAATTCCTGGGTAAACGCGGGCTGGGGAACATAAC